>ML101726.1:31686-81895 GCA_003697995.1 Taxidea taxus jeffersonii
ATAATTTATATTTGTTTTAGTTAAGCAAGTTCATTTTCCCACTTGTCTCAATAACACAATTTCCATGACCTACGAAGGTAAAGAACAATCACCTCCATCTCGTAAGGGTTTGACCAGAAAGCAGAACCAGTAGGAGATATAGAGTCTGGAGCTTGAGGTTCACACAGCAGTCGGGCAGGAAGGGAAGATGAAGATCACGCTAGAATCCCACAAGGACAGAGTGAAGACATGTCCATTTTGTTACCTCTAATTCTGATGACAAGAGAATCCTGTAAAAGCAGGATTCTTGCTGCCTGTGTCACATGCACCTGGCCCAGCTGCTGCTTCACATCAAGGAGGCAAGTCAGTAGATCAACAGCAACAACATGTATATGCTACAAAATGGTGGCACTCTCCTTTGCAGTCTCCAACTCTGGAAAGAGGGTTTCTTTTACAACTCCCTTTAATGAGAAACAAACCAGAAAGGGAATCCTTGTACCACACAAAGCCATTGCATATGCTCTGAAAGGGAAGACTGAGATGGGGCTGAGCAAAAACAATGGTAAGCAGATTTCCTGACCTTAAGCTAGGATCAAGCTGGGAAGACAGACATTGAAGAAACAGTGTGTGATGAATGTCTAAGTAAGGGTTATGAGATCTGCTGGGAACACTTGTAACTGGGAGAATTAGAAGGTCAGCAGAGGAATTGGGGAAGACATTACCTTTTTTTTTAATGATTTTATTTATTTATTTATTTGTCAGAGAGAGAGAGAGTGCACACAGAAGCAGGAGGAGAAGCAGGCTCCTTCCTGAGCAAGGAGCCCAATGCAGACTCAATCCCCGGACCCTGGGATCATGACCTGACCCAAAGGCATTGGGTCATTAACTAATGAGCCACCCAGGCACCCCAAGAAATTACTTTTAAACTAGAACTCAAAAAATGATTTGAAATTAGCTGTTAGAGTGGGGGTGAAATGGGAATAGAGGTTAAGAGAGAAGAATAAGGAAATTTTCCAGGATAGGAGATGTACAGAGGCCAGGAAATAAGAAAAGCATGGCTGGAAGCAGATTGAGAGGAAGAGCAGACTTAAGAAATATATAGATGCCAACATTACAAAAATATGTAATACTTAACCTCCTTTCCAGGATTATCATTCCATTGTCTCTTCATTATGAGATTTTTAGAAGTAGAGACTCTGCCCCTCCCCCATCTCTGTATCACCAGATATTTAACATCAGGGATATGATAGGTATTTAGGAAACATTAAATGAGTAAATGAATTAATCAATAAATGGTTCCTGCCCTAAGACTTATAATACATGTATAGCATGCTCCAAAATAACTTTTACAGGTTGAAATAATATCAGTGAAATTTATTTTGAATATATATATTAATATTGCTCTTCCCAGGAGGTTTCTATCATAGGCCTGTAAAAATTAAAAATCATGAGAATATATTTGCAAATCATGTATAAGGGTAAGAGTAAGGAGTTAATATTCAGAATACATAAAAAACTCTTACCACTCAACAATAAAAAATCTAACAACCTAATTTTAAAATGTGCGAAGGACCTGAATAGATATTTCTCCAAAGAAAATATACAAATAGTTAATAAGCACATTAAAAAATGCTCAAAATCACTAATCATTAAGAAATGCAAATCAAAAGCAAAATGAGACACCACCCCATTCTTATTAGGATGGCTGTTATTTAAAAAATGAGAAAAAAAAATTTTTTAATGAGAATAAAAAATAAGTGTTGGCAAGGATGTTGGAAAATTGGAACTCTTGTGTATTGCCAGTGACAATGTAAAATCCTACAGCTACTGTGGAAACATTACAGCAATTTTCCTAAAAATTAAACATAGAATTATATTCTTATCCAACAATTCCAATTCTGGATATATACCTCAAAAGAAAGTACTGTCTCAAAAAATATTTGTACATAGCAGCATTATTTATGGTAATCCAAAGTGGGAAACAACCCAATTTTCCATTGATGGGTAGATGCATAAACTAAATATGGTGTATGCATACAAAATATGGTTAATTATTTGGCCTTAAGAAAGAAATGGAATTCTGATAGATGTCACACATGAATGAACTCAAAGACATTGTGGTAAGTGAAATATGCCAAATGCAAGAACAAATATTAAATGATTTCACATATATGATGTACCTAGAGTAGTGAAATTCATAGAAACATAAAGTAGAATGGTGGTTTCTAGGGGCTGGGAGACAGCAGGAATGGGAATTATTGTTTAATAGATACAGAAGTTCAGTTTGAGAAGATGAAAAGTTCTAGAGATTGGTGGTGATGGCTGTACAGTATAAATGTACTTAATGCCACAGAACTGCACAGTTAAGAAGACTAAAATTGCAAATTTTTGTTATGTATATTTATCAGAATACTAGAAATGTTTTAAAGATATGTGTCCTTGAAGGCATTTGCTTCAAAAGAAATTAAAATCATTAGAATGTATTGTTTTCTATAATAATGCCATTTTTATTATACAGAAAGAAAAATAACTGCTGGTTTTCTTCTAAGTTAAACTATCATTCAGGAGAGATAAAATAAACACATTGAGAGTTGCCAAAGAAAAACTGCACCAGATGGATGGAGTTAAACAGGCAAAGAAGACTTCATTCAAGACTACTGAAATAGGGGAGAAAGACTGAATTTTCAACTCCACTGGAACAAAAAGCAGGTGGAATTTCAATTGCTTCAGTGAGCCTGTGGGAAAGTACTAGGAGACAGTCAAGAGGCTGGTCATTGTGATTAGGTCATCTGTCTTTGCTAAGTGCTTGTGGAAGTTAGGCTCCTACGCTTCCACAAAAACTGGGAGACTGGGCCACTTTCTTTTTTTTTTTTTTTATTGAAATATATTTGACACTCTATTAGACTAGTCTTAGGTGTACAACACAGTGATTTTGATGACTCTATACATTATGCTAGGCTCACCTCAAGTGTAGGGGTCACTGTCTTGATGATTACATATCAAGTGGGATGGCTCCCATTCTGGGTTGTAAAACTGGAGAGACTGGGAGAAGAATAACATCTCAAAGGAGTAAAGAAGGAATTCGAAATGACAGCTCTTTAAAAAGGAAGTGGAGGGGGCTACCGTCTGAAAGAACCCTGTCTAAAGTTTGTCAAGCTGAGAGAAACATTAAGGCTAACTTCATTAGAGTAAAGGGAAATATGTAATACTTAACATGCTCTCATGATTCACCACTACTCTCAATAAAAAAGCTATGAAGCACATATTTAATTAAGCAAGAGTATAAGTGAAGCAGGAAGAAAGGGATGGGATGCAAGAAATAATGTTGAATAAAGAAATTGGTAAACATATTAATAAGTTAAAATAAGTATTGAGTATAAGTAGGGCTTGTAATAACAATTAAAATTGGAGAGAAATTAAAAACGAGATGAGGGAGAAGGAGAGAGAATTTTAAGCAGACTTCACAGTGAGCTGGGAGCCTGATATGGGGCTCAATCTCACAACCCTGAGATCACTACCTGAGCCAACACCAAGAGTCAGATGCTTAACAGAATGTACCAACCAGGTGACCAAAACCGAAAACATTTAAACAATAATCTCCCTATTAGATCTAAATACTATGGGGTGGGGGGATGTGACCCCATACCCACACTATCAGCAGAGGCCCAGATGGAAGTCCAGATTTCTACTCGTGCCCAACTATGATGACCATGTCTATCTCTTCTCCAGGGTGATATCAAAGAAGGAAAATAGGGAGTCAGGACTTGCATCCCAGTCCAGCAAGCAGTGTGCCTTGTACAAAGACATACAAACACACACACATATACATACACCAAGAGTGTGACCCCTATCCTAACAATGAGAAAAATCTAAATAAACTATAAAACCTTAATTTCTCTTGAATATCAAAGAATGGAGGTTGCCACAAAACCACATAGCCAGTGTTGGACTGAAAGCAGTGATGGCACCAATAAAACACAAAGAGCTCAATTTGTTATTTGGAAGGAAAAAAGGGTAACTACAAAAAGTACACATCAAACATCATATAAAATTGTGTAATTCTGAATATTTCCTTATGATATAAGGAACAATATTCCACATTGTTCTGGAAATCCTAGTTAGCATAATGAGGCAAGAAAACAAATTAAAATATATAAAAATGATAAAGGAAGAAGCACAAATGTTGTTATCTATATATGATATAATTATGCCCTTAGAACATTTAAAAGTTCTAAAGATAATTTTTTTATTTAAATTCAATTAGCCAACATATAGTACATCATTAGTTTTAGATGTAGTGTTCAATGATTCATTGGTTGTATATAACACTCAGTGCTAAATTAATAAGAGAATTTACCAAGGTGGGGAAATAGAAATCTATAAACAAATATCAATTCTTTTTCTTTTTGTTTGTTTGTTTTTTAGAGTAAGAGTGAGAGAGAGTTCAAGTAGGGGGCAGAGAGGGGTTAAGGGAGAGAGAGAACTGTAAGCAGACTCCATGCCCAGCACAGAGCCCAACACAGAACTCGATCTCACAAACCTGAGATCATGACCTGAGCAGAAACCCAGAGTCAGACGCTTAACCAACTGAGCCACCCAGGATCCCTCAGTTGTATTTCTACATATCAAATTAGAACTTAAATTTAAGTATGTTTTAATATTCTATTTATAGTAACAGAAAATAGTAAACATCCAAGAATAACCCTAACAAGATATAGAAGAATTTTTCAAAGAAAACCATAAAACTTTACTGAGAAATATTAAAGAAAAAAACTAATGTCCCTGGTTTGAGAGATTTAAAGATTTAGTCCCCAAATCGATTTAGAAATTCAAGAGAATTTCCATCAAATTCCCCACGTATCTTGCGGAACCAAATAAGCTGAGTAGAAAATTTACATGGAGGTAAAAAGGGGCCAAGTCTAGCCAACATACTTCTAGAAAAGTTAAAAAGAAGTCTTGTTCTTCAAGATATCAAGGTTTATTATAAAAAGTTACAGTAATGAAGCCAGTGCACACTGTACAGTCATAGTTAATAGACGAGTAGAACACAGATTGCTGAAAAAATAGACCTATACTTATTTGGACTCTTGTAATATGGTAGGAATGAAGATTATTAGAAAAAGAACACCTTTTCAATTTTACTTTTTTTTTTATCTATTTACTTGATAGACAGAGATCACAAGTAGGCAGAGAAGCAGGCAGAGAAAGAGAAGGAAGCAGGCTCCCCGATGAGCAGAGAGCCAAATGTGGGGCTCGATCCCAGGACCCTGAGATCATGACCTGAGCTGAAGGCAGAGGCTTAACCCACTGAGCCACCCAGGTGCCCCAAGAACACCTTTTCAATAAATGTGAAAAACTGAACTAAACTTTTAGAAGACATTATAGGAAAGTAACTTCCTATCATTTTAATAGGTTAAATAAGACTTAAAGAGCACTGACCATAAACATAAAGATAAATTTACTTACATTAAAATTAAAAACTAACCAAAGACATCATAAAAAGAATAAAAAGTCAAGGGATACAGCAAGAGAATGTTTTTGTAGCACATATAGCCAAAGAAGTTGCACTTAGAATACATGAAGAATTCTTAAAAATCAATAGGAAAAAAATAGACAACTAGATTTTAAAATGAGCAAAACACTTGAATAGGCATTTTGGACACACACACACACACACACACACGCAGCCTGAAAGAAAGGAAACTCAAATAGCCAAAAACTTATTTAAAAGGTGTTTCACCTAATTAGCAATCAAGAAAATCCAAATTTAAGAACAAAAAGTTATCATTACTCATATATATTTAAAATAAAGATAACCAAAATACTGGCAAGGATGCAGAAAAAAAAGAAATTCATAAGTTGATAAAGAGATTATAAACTGGTACAAGCATTTTAGAAAACACTCAGACATTATCTAGAAAAGTTGAGAATACAATACCTTATGACTCTGCAATTCCACTCATCTTAATATGTAAATATATAGTAAAGGAACTCATACATACATGCCAGGATACATATATATAAATGCACATAGAAACATTATTTTTTATTAACAAAAAGTTGAAACAATCCAACTGCCCAGCATCCACAGAATGAATCTAGAAGAGTAAAGTATTCATACAGATGAAAGATTAGGGAATCCAAAAGAGAGGAAAATCAAGTCAGACTACATGGTACATTCTCAACAGGAGCAAGAATTGATTCTTGAGAGGTGAAAAAAAAAACAAAACCCTGCTCTTTTTATGTCTAAAGTATATATACATACTATATTAATATATTAACAGATATATAGTATATATGTGGGCATTAAAATTCCATGTGGGTGGGGTTATAGGATAGAGAGGGCAGTTAAGGAAAACAGTAACTAAAATGGCTCCTTAGGGGAAGTGATAATAGAAAATGGTTGGGGGATACTGGACTAGGCAATGAACAGAGCAGGATGGGGATATAGGTCTGCATGGTGTGGATTAACCAAGAATACTTTCACTCATGACAACTGAGACAAAGGAGGATGTAAGGCAGAAGGGATATGTCACAGTAGTCATTTAGAACCAGATGGTAACTAGTTGAAGTTATAGTTTTAAACCTTTAACTACAAGTTTTAGAATCTTCCCAGAGGATAGTTTCTTCAGTAGCTTACTGAACTGTGTGTGATGTTCTAGAGGAAGGGCTATCTCACAGGAGGCAGGAGATGATAGGATGATCTTAAGAGTAACTGGTATCTCCACAGTGAGGAAAACAACTTACACAATAATCACCAGTATTGGATTAAATAGGAAGGGCTCATTTTATAAAGAATTCTAGGAGTTACCATGAATGCAGAATTGCATCCTCCATTTGGTATCCTTGAAAGTAAATAAGAATAGAACAACTGAAGTTGGTTAAAGATTTAATTACTTAGTCAAAATAAGAGTGTGTAACAGACAACCAGAACAGTCATTACAATAAAAGCCAGTGGGAAGTATAATTTAAAGAAGGGCTCAGAAGAAAAAATGTTGAGTAAAGATCACAGTAATATAAAAACTGAGCTGAAAAAAGGAGTAAATAAAAGATTAGACTTCCAGCTAGAAAGACTTTTGGTGATAATGAAGTCCACAGAAGTTAAGTGAATTGGTTTGGTCATGAAGCTGGTTGCCAATGTGGGGCTGAACCTATTAGATCTATTTATTAGTGCTTCTCCCAGTAAAATGTAGCATCTCAAAGGACATTGTCATTTTTGCCCTAGAGTGATTAGTAAAAAATACGTTTCCCTTATTTTTTTATTTTTATATTGAACTTGTATCTACAAATTAATTCAAAGAGGCTATTTTAAAATAACTTTTCAAAGAATAACTGAGAGTTATATTCAAGTGGTAATTATATTAAGAGCTTTGAAACCATGCCCACAACTCTCACTATAAAATTTTAAAAATGCATCACTCTGGACCAAAGTTTTTGTAAAACTATTCATAATAAAATATGTAGTATCACATTCTATTGCCTCAAAATTTGAACAACTCAGAAAAATGACTTGTTAGAGAAAGTTTAACATGTGACTAAAGATTGCTTTTTGAATAAAATAGTATGTGATTATTTTTCTGAATCATTTACATAGATGTGAGGCTAATGTATCGAGTTAATCATTAAAAAAAGAAGTATTTAGTGACAATGGCTTTTAAAATATAAAACAAGCAGGGCTACAGTATCTGTGAATTAGAGATTCAAATCAGAGTTGATAAAATACTTATGCTTAAACCTGATGAGCCCAAGAAGAGCAAGTAAAGAATGCAGAAATAAAATGCATTCTTGGGGGAAAAGGGAAAGAAGGAAAAAATTTCAAGACTGATTCTTCCTGATTGACAATACTATTATAGCATGTTGTTGATGATGGGATATAAAGTAAAAATGGCACATAATAGCAGATGAGACATTTCTATTGTTATGTACAGACTCATCAATTTATTATGCTGTTTCATAAGAAAAGATATTATTGGTCATAGCAGTAAACTCTGAAGAAAATCCTTAAGACACAGTATAAGTAAATCCACTGGGAGTATACCAAGTTCCTGCTTTAGGTAGGAATGGTCTTCCTGGTTCCCTTTATCTATGACATAGAGTCCATCGTGGCTTATCCAAAATGTCACAGGGTAATGTGAAATATCATTATCATCAAGAAAAATAGAGGCTTAAAAGTTTACATGAACCAGATTTTGATACACTTCTGCCCAAACCCTATGATGGATCCCATTTCACTTCAGATAAAATCTGAATGAAGCCCTTAGTATGCCCTTCAAGGCCCTCCTGCTTATTCGAGTCCTCTGTATCCCTTGCACTTCACCTTCTATTTTCCCCTTTCTCACCTTGCTAGAGCTAACCGAGTCTATATACTATTCTTCAAATACAAAAGACCTGTTCCTGCTTTGGACCCTTTTGAACTGGGGGCTTTACCTCTGCTGGAACAGTCTTATCTCTGATATCTCCATGGCTTCCTCCCTTGCCCCTTGAAATCAGATCAGTTTTCACTTCTTTTTTTTTTTAAGCTTTATTTAAACATATAAAGTAACCCCACCACCCTCTCCCAACCCCTCTTCCCCCCACCCCCCTCAGTTTGTTTTATGACATTAAGAGTCTCTTTTGGTTTGTCTCCCTCTCGATCCCATCTTGTTTCATTTTTACTTTTCCTACCACCTTAATTCCCACCCCCATTGCATCTCCACTTCCTCATATCAGGGAGATCATGTGATAGTTGTCTTTCTCCAGTTGACTTATTTCGCTAAGCATAATACGCTCTAGTTCCATCCATGTCGTCGCAAATGGTAAGATTTCATTTCTTTTGATGGCTGCATAGTATTCCATTGTATATATATACCACCTCTTCTTTATCCATTCATCTGTTGATGGACATCTAGGTTCTTTCCATAACTTGGCTATTGTGGACATTGCTGCTATAAACATTCGGGTACATGTGCCCCTTTGGATCACTATGTTTGTATCTTTAGGGTAAATACCCAGTAGTGCAATTGCTGGGTCATAAGGTAGCTCTATTTTCAACTTTTTGAGGAACCTCCATGCCGTTTTCCAGAGTGGTTGCACCAGCTTGCATTCCCACCAACAGTGTAGGAGGGTTCCCCTTTCTCCACATCCTCGCCAGCATCTGTCATTTCCTGACTTGTTCATTTTAGCCATTCTGACTGGTGTGAGGTGGTATCTCATTGTGGTTTTGATTTGTATTTCCCTGATGCCCAGTGATGTGGAGCACTTTTTCATGTGTCTGTTGGCCATCTGGATGTCTTCTTTGCAGAAATGTCTGTTCATGTCCTCTGCCCATTTCTTGATTGGATTATTTGTTCTTTGGGTGTTGAGTTTGCTAAGCTCTTTGTAGATTTTAGATACTAGCCCTTTATCTGATATGTCATTTGCAAATATCTTTTCCCACTCTGTCAGTTGTCTTTTGGTTTTGTTGACTGTTTCCTTTGCTGTGCAAAAGCTTTTGATCTTGATGAAGTCCCAATAGTTCATTTTTTCCCTTGCTTCCCTTGCCTTTGGCATTGTTCCTAGGAAGAAGTTGCTGCGGCTGAGGTCGAAGAGGTTGCTGCCTGTGTTCTCCTCCAGGATTTTGATGGATTCCTTTCTCACGTTGAGGTCCTTCATCCATTTTGAGTCTATTTTCGTGTGTGGTGTAAGGAAATGGTCCAATTTCATTTTTCTGCATATGGCTGTCCAATTTTCCCAACACCATTTGTTGAAGAGGCTGTCTTTTTTCCATTGGATGTTCTTTCCTGCTTTGTCGAAGATTAGTTGACCATAGAGTTGAGGGTCTATTTCTGGGCTCTCTATTCTGTTCCATTGATCTATGTGTCTGTTTTTGTGCCAGTACCATACTGTCTTAATGATGACAGCTTTGTAGTAGAGCTTGAAGTCGGGAATCGTGATGCCACCAACTTTGGTTTTCTTTTTCAATATTCCTTTGGCTATTCGAGGTCTTTTCTGGTTCCATATAAATTTTAGGATGATTTGTTCCATTTCTTTGAAAAAATTGGATGGGATTTTGATAGCCATTGCATTAAATGTGTAGATAGCTTTAGGCAGCATAGACATTTTCACAATATTTATTCTTCCAATCCATGAGCATGGAACATTTTTCCATTTCTTTGTGTCTTCCTCAATTTCTTTCATGAGTACTTTGTAGTTCTCTGAGTATAGATTCTTTGTCTCTTTGGTTAGGTTTATTCCTAGGTATCTTATGGTTTTGGGTGTAATTGTAAGTGGGATTGACTCCTTAATTTCTCTTTCTTCTGTCTTGTTGTTGGTGTAAAGAAATGCAACTGATTTCTGTGCATTGATTTTATATCCTGACACTTTACTGAATTCCTGTACAAGCTCTAGCAGTTTTGGAGTGGAGCCTTTTGGGTTTTCCACATATAGTATCATATCATCTGCAAAGAGCGATAGTTTGACTTCTTCTTTGCCGATTTGGATGCCTTTAATTTCTTTTTGTTGTCTGATTGCTGAGGCTAGGACTTCTAGTACTATGTTGAATAGCAGTGGTGATAGCGGACATCCCTGCCGTGTTCCTGACCTTAACGGAAAAGCTCTCAGTTTTTCTCCATTGAGAATGATACTTGTGGTGGGTTTTTCATAGATGGCTTTGATAATATTGAGGTATGTGCCTTCTATCCCTACACTTTGAAGAGTTTTGATTAGGAAGGGATGTTGCACTTTGTCAAATGCTTTTTCAGCATCTATTGAGAGTATCATATGGTTCTTGTTCTTTCTTTTGTTAATGTACTGTATCACATTGATTGATTTGCGGATGTTGAACCAACCCTGCTGCCCTGGAATAAATCCCACTTGGTCGTGGTGAATAATCCTTTTAATGTACTGTTGGATCCTATTGGCTAGTATTTTGGTGAGAATTTTCGCATCTGTGTTCATCAAGGATATTGGTCTGTAATTCTCTTTTTTGATGGGATCCTTGTCTGGTTTGGGGATCAAGGTGATGCTGGCCTCATAAAATGAGTTTGGAAGTTTTCCTTCCATTTCTATTTTTTGGAACAGTTTCAGGAGAATAGGAATTAATTCTTCTTTAAATGTTTGGTAGAATTCCCCTGGGAAGCCATCTGGCCCTGGGCTTTTGTTTGTTTGGAGATTTGTGATGCCTGTTTCAATCTCCTTACTGGTGATGGGCCTATTCAGGTTTTCTATTTCTTCCTGGTTCAGTTTTGGCAGTTTATATGTCTCTAGGAAAGCATCCATTTCTTCCAGATTGTCGAATATGTTGGCATAGAGTTGTTCATAATATGTTCTTATGATTGTTTGTATTTCTTTGGTGTTGGTTGTGATCTCTCCTCTTTCATTCATGATTTTATTTATTTGGGTCCTTTCTCTTTTCTTTTTGATAAGTCTGGCCAGGGGTTTATCAATCTTATTAATTCTTTCAAAGAACCAGCTCCTAGTTTCATTGATTTGTTCTATTGTTTTTTTGGTTTCTATTTCATTGATTTCTGCTTTGATCTTTATTATTTCTCTTCTCCTGCTGGGTTTAGGCTTTCTTTGTTGTTCTCTCTCGAGTTCCTTAAGGTGTAGGGTTAGGTTGTGTATTTGAGACCTTTCCTGTTTCTTGAGATAGGCTTGTATCGTTATATATTTTCCTCTCAGGGCTGCCTTTGCTGTGTCCCACAGATTCTGGACTGTTGTGTTTTCATTATCATTTGTTTCCATGGTTTTTTTCAATTCTTCTTTAATTTCCTGGTTGACCCATTCATTTTTTAGAAGGATGCTGTTGAGTCTCCATGTATTTGTGCTCTTTCCAAATTTCCTCTTGTGATTGAGTTCTAGCTTCAGAGCATTGTGGTCTGAAAATATGCAGGGAATGATCCCAATCTTTTGATACCTGTTGAGACCTGATTTATGACCCAGGATGTGATCTATTCTGGAGAATGTTCCATGGGCACTAGAGAAGAACGTGTATTCTGTTGCTTTGGGGTAGAATGTTCTGAATATATCTGTGATGTCCATCTCGTCCAGTGTGTCATTTAAGACCTTTATTTCCTTGTTGATCTTTTGCTTGGATGATCTGTCCATTTCAGTGAGGGATGTGTTAAAGTCTCCAACTATTATTGTATTCTTGTCAATGTGTTTCTTTGATTTTGTTATTAATTGGTTTATATAGTTGGCTGCTCCCATGTTAGGGGCATAGATATTTAAAATTGTTAGATCTTCTTGTTGGACAGACCCTTTGAGTATGATATAGTGTCCTTCCTCATCTCTTACTATAGTCTTTGGCTTAAAATCTAATTGATCTGATATAAGGATTGCCACCCCAGCTTTCTTCTGATGTCCATTAGCATGGTAAATTGTTTTCCACCCCCTCACTTTCAATCTGGAGAGGTGTCTTCAGGTCTAAAATGAGTTTCTTGTAGGCAGCATATGGATGGGTTTTGTTTTTTTATCAATTCTGAAACCCTGTGTCTTTTGATTGGGGCATTTAGCCCATTTACGTTCAGGGTAACTATTGAGAGATATGAATTTAGTGCCATTGTATTGCCTGTATGGTGATTGTTACTGTATAATGTCTCTGTTCCTTTCTGGTAATACTTTTAGGGTCTCTCTTTGCTTAGAGGACCCCTTTCAATATTTCCTGTAGAGCTGGTTTGGTGTTTACAAACTCTTTCAGTTTTTGTTTGTCCTGGAAGCTTTTTATCTCTCCTTCTATTTTCAATGATAACCTAGCTGGATAAAGTATTCTTGGCTGCATGTTTTTCTCGTGTAGTGCTCTGAATATATCATGCCAGTTCTTTCTGGCCTGCCAGGTCTCTGTGGACAAGTCTCCTGCCAATCTAATATTTTTACCATTGTACGTTACAGACTTCTTGTCCCGTGCTGCTTTCAGGATTTTCTCTTTGTCGCTAAGACTTGTAAATTTTACTATTAGATGGCGGGGTGTGGGTCAATTCCTATTGATTTTGAGGGGTGTTCTCTGCACCTCCTGGATTTTGATGCTTGTTCCCCTTGCTATATTAGGGAAATTCTCTACAATAATCCTCTCCAGTATACCTTCTGCTCCTATTTCTCTTTCTTCTTCTTCTGGAATCCCAATTATTCTAATGTTGTTTCGTCTTATGGCATCACTTATCTCTCGAATCCCCCCCTCGTGGTCCAGTAGTTGTTTGTCTCTCTTTTGCTCAGCTTCTTTATTCTCTGTCATTTGGTCTTCTATATCACTAATTCTGTCTTCTGCCTCATTTATCCTAGCAGTAAGAGCCTCCATTTTTGATTGCACCTCATTAATAGCTTTTTTTATTTCAACTTGATTAGACTTTAGTTCTTTTATTTCTCCAGAAAGGGCTTTTATTTCTCCTGACAGGGTTTCTCTAATATCTTCCATGCCTTTTTTGAGCCCGGCTAAAACCTTGAGAATCGTCATCCTGAATTCCAGATCTGACATATTACCAATGTCTGTATTGATTAGGTCCCTAGCCTTCGGTCCTGTCTCCTGCTCTTTTTTTTGTGGTGAGTTTTTCCGCCTTGTCATTTTGTCCAGATAAGAATCCGCTGTTCTCCTTGTTAAGTGAACTTGGTCTTGGCTGGATTTCTTTGATCTTCTGGGGGAGGGGCCTGTTGTAGTGATTCTCAGGTGTCTTTGCCCCAGGCGGAGTTGCACTGCCCTTACCAGGGACCGGGCTAAGTAATCCTCTCAGGTTTGCTTTCAGGAGCTTTTGTTCCCTTAATGCGCTTTCTGTAGAGTTCAGGAGGACGGGAATGACAATGGCGGCCTCCCAATCTCCGGTTCAGAGGAGCCGAGTGCTAGGGGCCCCAGTCTTCAGTGCGCCTTCATAGAAAAGCATTTAATCCCTCCGGTCTCCCCAGCCCACGTTTGCGCCCGGAGACCGCACGTGCTCAGAGAAAATCATGCGTAAGCAGTCCCGTCTCACTGGCTTCTGGGAGCGCTCCGAGCTCACCCAGCCTGTGACCAAGCGTCTCTGTCTCTGGCAGAGTCCCACCTGGAGTCTCTGAACCCCGTAGATCCCTGAGCTCTCCCGGGTCGGAGTCTCCCCAGATCTTGTGGGGACCCCTCCCACAGAGCACCGGCCCGTGCCACAGAGCACCAGTCCGTGTCACAGACCACGGCTCTAGGAAACCTCGGCTCTGTCTCCGCAGCCGGCTTCCCTGCTCTAATACCTGTGAGCTCTGCGACACTCAGACACCCCCGATCCTTCTGTGATCCCGTGGGACCTGAGTCCACGTTGTCCCCGTGAGGTCTTCACCCCAGTTTAGCCTCTGGAGTGATGTCCCTCTGTGGAGCAGACTTTTAAAAGTCCTGATTTTGTGCTCCATTGTTCCGCCGCTTGCCGGGAGCCGGCCCCTCCCCCTGGGGTCTGTCTTCCCGTCGCGTTGGATTCACTTCTCCGCTGGTCCTACCTTTCAGAAAGTGGTCGATTTTCTGTTTCTAGAATTGTTGTTTTTCTTCTCTTCGATTTCCTGTTGGATTTGTAGGTGTTTGGAATGGTTTGATAGGCTATCTAGCTGATCTCCTGCTGGCTGATCGTCTCAGCCTGCTACTTCTCCGCCATCTTGACTCCTCCCTCTAATAAATAATCCAGTTTTCACTTCTTTTTTTTTTAAAGGCTTTTTTTTTTTAAGATTTTATTTATTTATTTGACAGACAGAGATCACAAATAGGCAGAGAGGCAGGCAGAGAGAGAGAGAGGAAGAAGCAGGCTCCCTGCCGAGCAGAGAGCCCGATGTGGGGCTCCATCCCAGGACTCTGGGATCAGGACCCAAGCCGAAGGCAAAGGCTTAACCCACTGAGCCACCCAGGTGCCCCCAGTTTTCACTTCTTGATGAGACTTACCCTGACCACCTATTTAAAATTGCAATTCTCCTAAGACTCCAGATACCCCTTGTCTTGGGTCCCTTGGATTTTTTTTTTTTTAAGATTTAATTTATTTATTTGTCAGAGAGAAAAGGAGAAAGAGAGAACACACAAGTAGGGGGAGCAGCAGGCAGAGGGAGAAACAAGCTCCTCACTGAGCAAGGAGCCTGATCATGACCTGAGCCAAAGGCAGACGCTTAACCAACTGAGCCACCAAGGCATCCCATGCTTTTATTTTTTAACCATAACACTTAGGACTTATCTACTCTCAAATCACCTACCCTTGACTCCCTGTTAGAATGGAAGTTAATGAAGGCAGGGATTTCTATCACTGATGCATCCCAAGTGCCTAAAACAGTTCCTGAAATACACAAGGTTCACAGTAAAAATCGGCTAAATAAATAAATGGACACATATATGTGAGGTGATCAACTGCATTTTATTCTTAGTTGTTGTTCCTTTGTGTTGTTGTCTTGGCTAACTGGGTTAGTTAGAACAGCACTGTTTTAATCTGAGATCTTCTTTGCTTGGGATTAGTTACAACACTTAGTGTCAAGAAATGACTGAGTAAAGTGGAAAAAAAAATACCGTTCCCTAAAAAGGTCTGCAAAATCTAGACAATTTAGGATTTTCACTGTGTGAAATACGATACTTAACATAGTCATGACCCCTAGGCCAGAAAGCATCAGAAGAGTCTCTATCTGTCCTATACAGTAATGTTAGAAGGGCTAAGTGAAATGCAAATTGGGAGGAGATTTGGGGATTTCATGAAATGAAATGTAAGAACCAGGAAGAGACAGGGAATTGCCTAATGCCCAAAACACATTGCTCATCATGTGCCCAGAAAAATACACAGAGATTTTTCTGGTCAGATGGTCTCTATCATATCCTGTGTTAACAAGGGACACTAGGGTCACATCTATGGAAGGATGGCCCCTGGGAACTACAACAAAGCATTAGGGAATGTAGGCCAATTAGATCCATTCCCACTCAAGACTGACAATGCACTCCCATTATTATAATGGCCTCCAAACAAAAAGAGGAAGAGAAAAGAAGGAAATAATAGGATTGTATTACTATAAAGGAACCAGGACATTGCATTCTAATTATTATGGAGGACCACATTTCAGTCTCTCCAACTCCTGTCTCCTGAAAACATTTAAACAGAATTTTCCAACGTGTTCCCTGTATTGATTTTTTTTCCTTGAAGCTCAATAGAAAAATGATCATTTGGCTGACAGAAAGACGTGATCATCTTAAATCAGTTTTCTTACTAAAATAATGCTTATGATCAAAAGGTAGCCTTTAATGTCTAGACAATACTGTAAAATGAATTTCAGTGCTGGCAATAAGCAATCCTGCACGTATTCAATTAAAGATATACTGTCCCAATGGAACTGACTCTATTTTAGTACATCTTGATTTAAGCAGACATGCTCTATTAGAAATCTTATTTGTAAAGGAAACAGTAGGAATAAAACTATTTAAACATGCACTTGATTTTAACCAACTATATAAGATTTACCCCAGAACTTAAGCATGCCTGAAAGAAGGTACAGTTCTTGACATTCCATTTGTGCACAGTACTGTCTAGTCTTAAAACTGGCTAATGTAATTCATAATTAGAAAGTGTGCCAGACTTTGGAAAAATGAAACATCTGCCTAGACGCAGTCCATTTTTTTACTCCATATTCTTCAAGCAAAGGATACTTTCAAGTCCTTCCACAAAATATTTTTAAGAAAAGCTGCAATGTAATTTGTTCATAGAGTCAACTTTCTATAATAGGAAAAGCATGTAGATTTTGATGTTAGATAGACGAGGGTTCAAATTCTGGCTCTATGATTTACTTACCACGAAATATTTGGTGTATTACTTGACTGAGTCTCAGTTTTCTTATCTGAATATGGAAAAAACAATGACTTACCTCCATGGGTTGTTTATGATGATTATAAAATATATATAAATCATCATACACATGGGAAATACTACCATAAAGGGGTGCCTGGCTGACTTAGACAGAAAAGCATGCAACTCTTTATCTCAGGATCATGAGTTTGAGTCCCACATGGGGTGTAGAGATTACATAAATAATTTTTAAAAAACAGAATCTTAAAAAATAAGTTGGAAGTACTAAAATAAAGGGCATTATTATTCATATTCTAAAAAGAAATCACACTGATATGCTAAAATACCTTGGTAATCTAGACAAATTAAAGAGAGTATAATGACAAAAAGATTATAATTTCTTTGAAAGTTATTCTCATTTGATCTTTCTCTTTTCTCACTGCTGTCAGCCTTCTGGACACTGCTATCTCTCTTATGATCATGAAAATGCCTATCCCCACCCTCCTAACTCCAACTTACCTGACTGATTAGCTTCCAGATCAATCTATCTTGTAGTATTTCCCATTACCAATATAATTTCCCCCAATCAAAAAACATTGGCAACTCCCAGTTACATAACAAATAAAACTGAAACTTCCAAATTTGATATTAAAGCTCCATAACTTTGTACAAATCGTTTTTTCTGTCTGATCTCCCTAGATTCATGGATATAACCCTACATTTCAGTCATTCTGGCCTACTCACTGTTCTACGGTATTGGGGGAGGGCACATAAAAGGGTGGAACAGAACACAATAGGGGTAAGCCATTCTGGGGGCCCAGCCTAAGGTGCAGATGTTTAAATTTGGCAGTGATTTACCACTAATTCTCCCTCCAGAAAAAAATTCCTTTTTTCTCTACAGTCTGCCTTCTTTTTTTGTCTTAGAGAACTGTGCAGTGTCTCTTAAAGATCAGGATACTAATAGGTGGTTTGACCTGGGATGCTTAGAATTGAAGTGGTCTTGGCATTACAGGAAACAGAAAGAACACACAGAGATCTGAGTGAGAGCGTTTGTCCCACAGTGAGAGGAGCAGCTATATCTACCTAAGGGAATTTTTCCACACTCATGGAAAGGTACTGTACATCAGAAAATGCCAAGCACCCACCAGGGGATGATAAAGTCACTAATGAGTGCTCAAAAGGCAAACATTTCCAGACTGTGACCAAGGTGACAACAGCAGGTTTTCTCTATCTCTCATGATGCCACTTTTGATTACCCATATTATGAAATATGAGTTTTAGTGTATAATTTTAGCCTGAAGTCTTATGGAAAGAATATGGGTGCTCATTCATCAAAACCTTAGCTGATGTTTGCAGAGCGTCATTGTTGCCATGGTGATGGCAGGTCCCATAAATTCTCAAAAATCAGAAACACAGATCAGCCTCTTGATTATTTGTGTTCCCTGGGAAACCAGGGCAAGTTCCAGCTGCTGAGGGGTTTAGTATCATACTAATAAACTCTCATTCTGAGCCTTCCAGCCTCTATGTGCTTGTCATGCCATGCCTTCTCCCTGCAACTTGCCCTGTTAAAACCCTTCCCAGACTTGTGGCTCCAGCTCAGTGGACTATCTGCCTGGTAGTCCTCTCATTCCCTACTCTTGTCCCCTGGCAGGAAATTTCTCCTTCAATTCTTCCTCTGAGGTTATAGATCAACCTTGTAGTTATTTATTTTATAGTCCATTTTATAATCGAAGCAAAGAAACAAGGGTTGATTCAGGTTTGGGTTTATAATTTTGCTATCCCTCTACAGCCCCAAGTATAGGGCCTTATACACAGAAGGCACTCAGTAAACACTGGCTACAAAAAGAATTCAAAACAAAGTATGTGTCAGCACCCCAAGTCACTTCTCGGAATTAAGGGAGATCATCTGAAGTAAGGCTTGATGTCTGAATAAAGGATAACAAAGTAAAAAAGGAGATAGGGTAGGAATGTATACTCTAGGCAGAAAGAATTCCATGCACCTAGGTAGGGAGGTCAGAAAAACCATGGAGGGTTGAGAAACTACAGTATTTTAGCATGACTAGAGTATAGCAATATATGCTCACATTTCAGAAGACACCAAAGAGTAAGTCTGATGTGCTAAGAGGAATTGTGGAGAACACTTGTCATGTGAGGACATGCAGACAGACCTGGGTGGCTCTCCAGCAATGCAGAGCCCTCTGTTTTTTCATGCAGCCTGTATTAGTTTTCCAGGACTGCAATAACAAGTTACCACAAATACTCTGTGGCTTACAGGAGTAGAAAATTTTTCCCTCAGAGTTCTAGAAGTCAGAAATCCAGGATCAAGGAAACAGCAGGGTCATGCTCTCTCCTAGGCCTCAGGGAAGAATCCTTCCTGCCACTTCAAGCTGCTGGAGGATGCAAGGGATCTTGGCTTGTGGCTGCCTCACTCCAGTCTCCATTTTCATCTTCTCTGGGTCTCTCCTCCGTGTATCACTTATGAAAACACTTATTATCCATCAGGGTAATCCAGGATGATCTCATCTGCAAAGACCTTATTGCCACACGGAGTCAAATTCAGTTTCCAGGACATGATGGACATATATGGAGTAAAAGTGGGAAGGGAAGGAGGACCATCACTCAACCACTATGAACCTCTGGTGGTGTGAGAGGGTTTCCCTTAGGAGCTTAGGCTTGTCTTGATACCCTTTTGTCTTAGTACATGCATCTCTCGTCCTCACACTCACAGAGTAGACAGTCATGTAGACCATAGAGCAGGTCTAATGAGAACCTCTGCTCCTTCTTCATCTATAGATCCTGAAGCTCAGTGTAGCCTCCATGCCAAATTTCCTCCTTACCCAATGGGTAGACTTTGCTAACATGTTGTCCCTCCCTGCAATAGGATTTCTACCTCTCTTCAAACATCTTTTGGGAAAATCTTTGAACTGTAAAGGAAGGCACATTTCAAGTTCTTTCTTATAAAGATTCTAGACCCTAGAAAAACCAGAAAATATAAATATATGCTAATATATGTGTGTGTGTGTGTGTGTGTGTGTGTGTAAACATAGAATATTTATAACATTAATAAGAATATAGCATTCTTAGCAAACCTCACACTGGCTTCTTCAAGCCTGTGCTCCAGCCCATTCATGATGTCCAATTACCTGTATAATTCATACATTTTAGAAACTCAAGCAGACAAGAGTCACTAACTTTCTTTAGAAGTCACATAATAAGAAGCCAAATCTCAAAATGTCTTCTGAATCTCTGGGTCTCAAGACACAGAACTATGATAATTAATGCAGGGGATACAATCTGAAGTCTTGAAGTCTTTTTTTAAAGCGGTTGCCAATAATGAATTTACCTTATCAGTTTTCATAATTTCTTTTGAGACCAGTATGGGAAAAAATGTAGTTCCATATCTAAATCTCTGATGCCCTTCAACCCAACCAACAGCTTCATCCTTCTTCTCTTCCTGTTTTCACTCTTAAGAGGGAAACTTGGGGGGTGCCTGGGTGGCTCAGTGGGTTGGGCCTCTGCCTTAAGCTCAGGTCATGATCTCAGGGTCCTGGGATCGAGCCCCATATCGGGCTCTCTGCTCGGTGGGGAGCCTGCTTCCTCGTCTCTCTCTGCCTGCCTCTCTGCCTACTTGTTCGTCAAATAAATAAAATCTTAAAAAAAAAAAAAAAAGGGAAACTTGGGCTTTTGTTATATGATGAGCAAGGCCCAATAAATGGAACCACAGTACTGGGTGGTATAGCCTTGGCTCAGAGGAGCTTGTACACACTGGGGAGGACAGTTAAGTAGGGGTTGATATTGTCACCTGTTGTGCAATTTTCAGATTTGAGTTACAGCTGATTTTTTACCTAGGATACTCAAAGCCATTGAAGCACTGGGTCAGCCTGGGTCTGAAGGAAATAGACCTTCTGACATGGGCTCTAGTTAGAAGAATTAACATATATTCAGAGCACGCCCTCATTTCAGCACCAGAAATTGAAGTGGAGGTTCCACAGAAGCAATACCACTGGCCTTGGCTTCACTGGGTCTAATCTAGCTCCCTACATATAATCTATCCAGTGATATACACTGGAGCTGGCTCACAACAGCTCATAAATTTTCAGGAAATTTGTAAGCCAGTTAAATATGTTATATTAAAATAAATTTGTATCAGTTTTCAATTAAATAAATTATATTAAAAGCAAAGGTAATAAATACTCAAAACTCATCCCTTCCTAATGATTTTATTTTAGCTTACTAATTCACCAGTGTTAAGATAGCATCTCCAAAGGCCCAGAATTTATTTGCTCTGTCCACTATGAGCTTCACATCACCTGACACAGAAAGACAGAAACCAATTCCCCCATTTTTCAAAGACAGTCTTAGCAATTCATGGACAAACGGATCTGCAACAGACATATTGAATTCGTCTGTAATTTTCTCCTTCAAAGTATCGTTGGAAATTTTCTCTGATCCTAGTATCCAAATTTATAGTCTTTTTGTTATATTTGGAAAGACAAAGAGAACAAAGCAAAGAATCAAGGGGGTGAGGGAAGGGTGTAAAACAGAAAATCTTGTTTCTACTGGTGACAAGTCCTGTTCATTTCATGCTCTTTCAGCCATTCCTAAAAGCTTCATTATCACCCTATTTGTTTAGGAAGCAGCACCCCTTCTAATTTTCATGTGGCAAGAAAATCTAAATTTAGAAGCCTTTTCCTAATAAATTAGGTTAGACGTCATTTTAAGTATTTCTATTGCAATCCATTTCCACCTGAGGAAAGTCAACCTACTTCTTTGGAACCAGCTACAGCCCTCTAAGAGTAGTCTGCTTACACTGGAATACTCCACTAGCTGGAATCTTCACTGGGTAGCAGATAGAAGCACTTAGGCTTATACTTCTTCTTACTGCATTTACATTATTATCAAGCTAAACTGTAGGAGGTCTTCAAGGAGGTCTGTAGGTGTGGTGAAACAGATGCTATCCAAACCCCTTACCCAGATCCCCCTTGCTGACCAAGTCATGATTATGTTTAGGGTATTCACCTTCTTGCACTGGGTGATGTGCCCCCTATCTTCTACTCAGAAGCAAATCTTTATTTATCCAAATCTAGTATGGTAATCCCATTCCCCTTGCTAGTGATTGGTTAAAAGGCTGGGTATAAATGATGCATTTGTGGTCAGCAGTGGTCTGCTAGGGACACTGAGGACACTTCCCCATGAATTAAAAAGAAAGAAGCATACCAGAAAAGATAGTCATTCTGCTTTCATTGGATGTTCTTACTTCTCTTTGTTTATAATGCCAATTTTTTTAAAGATTTTACTTATTTATTCAACAGAGAGAGAGCACAAGCAGGGGGGAGCAGCAGGCAGAGAGAGAGGTAGAAACCTGGTGTGGGGCTCAATCCTAGGCTCCTGGGATCATGACCCCAGCCGAAAGCAAATGCTTAACTGACTGAGCCACCCAGGTGCCCCTGGACGGTCCTTCTTGAGGTACTTTGTACCACAGCAGCTATCTTGTAACCTAATATCTTGTAACTGAACTAACTTGTTCAGTGAGGCTAATTGAGAAACTTTTGAGTTGCTTAATTCTGCAGTCCAGAAGCTGCCCTGTCTCAGGATTTCTTGCTATTTAAAATAAACATCTTTATTGTTCATGCCAGTAGTTTTCAATGTGCTAGCCTCACACAATGAGCATCAGCATCACCTGGAAGCTTTTTAGAAATACAATAGCTTCCCTTTAATTGCAGTTCCAGTTTCCATGATTTCAGTTACCGACCGTCAACAGTTGTCTGGAAGCAAGTGATCCTCCTCAAAACCTTGCAGAAAATAATCAAACCAGCGAGAATGACACTCGCAGGAACAGGAGAACTCAGGTTTATTTTACACCGGTGGACCCTGACAAGCTTGCACTTGAAATTCTGGGTCCCTGGCAGTAGGGTTACAGAGTTTATAGGGGATTGTAGGGAGTCAGGTTACAAGGGCTATGCTGACTGCTGGCAGGAGCAAAGGGTTTCTTTAGGTGGGAATAGTGGTTAGGCTAGTAGTACAGGGGGGCCTGTGGTGAGAAGCCTGTTTACAAAAGCAGAAATGGCTAGTTATCTCCTGTTCCCAGGGGGTCTTCTAGTTATCTCTTGCTCTTTCTAGTAACTTTCTATTTACTGAGGCCTGCCGGCCTGGGGCTGCTCTGGGTAATTTTCCTCTTCAAAACAATAGTCCAGAGGTCATTAGTAGCCTAACACTAAGTCACAATGCCTAAATCATTTACTTCATCTCATCCTGTAGACATTTTATAATCTCATATCATCACAAGAAGAGTGAATATGGTACCATAAGCTATTTTGAGAGAAAAACCCCATTCACATACTTTTTTGTACAGTATACTGTTGCAATTGTTCATTTTATTGGTTACTGTCATTAATCTCTTACTGTTCCTTATTTATAAATTAAACTTTATCATAAGTATAAATGTAATAGAAAAATCATGGTTTGTCTAGAGGTTTTGTACTTCTGTGACTGCAGACATCCACTAGGAGTCTTGAAATGTATCCTCTGACCTCACTTTTAGGCTTATAAGAACTTTCCATTCCTTTCCTACTCAAGTTTTAAAATAAATTTCTCAGTACTTTATTCTAATCTCCTTTTTTTTTTTTTTTGGTAAAAGTCTACAAAAAGTAAAAATTGACTTTTGTAGAAGTCAATTTGCTTGTAGAAGTCTACTTTCCAGAAATTATATGAAATTATTTTCTCAAAAAAATTTTAACTTTCCACCTTGTATGGCAACTCATTTTCATTCATGAAAGAAACAGCCTTTTATATATTTGATTTGTCAGCCAATCTTGCATCATTTTTTAAAAATCACTATTATTTGAGGTAAATAAGCCTCATTTAATAAGCTTAACATTTGCAAACAATTAATTTTACAGCTAGAGATAATGCCTCAGCATTAGCATTATGCACACTTGACAATGCAAACACATCTATTTGCATACTTATTCTCAGATTTTCAAACATATCCTTATTAGAGGCAGTTTTAGAAAAAACATAGCCTCTCTGGGATTTATGTTGTTAAGCATTAGTCTATTCAATAATGGTTCTTTATTAGTCTTGATACAATTTTAGCCTCATAATCAAAGGATGCAAAATTATCCCTGGAAGTTTATGTAGAATACTTAGTTGAATACTGCAGAATCTTTAGATCTCAGACTTCCTCCCACATCATTAAGAACTTAGATAAACTATCCCAATATTGTATTTATTCTTTTTTTCCCAGCCCTTGATACTGTGCTTCCACAAACATGTCTTAGAGAAAAAATCAAGAATAATTCGTATAATTTTATTTATTGCCTTTTTTCAGGGTTTTCATGGTAACCACTTTTGACAAAATTCTAAGGTATTTTAAAGGAATTCATATTTTGTCTATTTTATGATGGGCATAGGCCTAACTTATCAGTAAAATCCTTGGCATTAGCTAAAATGAAATGACCAGTAGCAACTCACACTTCTTCTGTACTGACCTAACTGCATGCCTTCTCTCTTCCTTCCTAATCTATACAGCCATTCTAGGCAAGGGTAGCCACTAATGGTCTTCCATCAAGTCTTAACCTACCCAGGAGGCTTCACCAGTCAGATGAAGCAATAAAAACTATCTAATCTTTATTTCACATGTCTAAATATTGCTAAATTCTAAGTATGAAAATTGTGAAGAAATAATGAGCAAATCATCTATACCTCTATTTTATATAATATATAATTATATATAAACCTTATATATATATAATAACTTTAATATATAAACCTTAATACATAATAGTTCAAAGAAAGCAAACGTATTTTAACATCATACAAAAAGGTATTTGATAAAACTCAGCTTCTACCTTTCAATGTGCTGAATTTTTTAAAATAAATATGTATTTACTTCTGTAAAACGTGAAAAATATAACTCTCAAATTAAAAAAAATAATGTTCTTATTAATGATGAATGCCTGGAAATTCAAATCGGGAATAAGATAAAGATGCTCATTATCACCACTGGCATTAAGCATTATTTTGTAATGCTAGTCAAAACAATTAGATAAGAAATTAAAAATAAGAATATAGGTGTTCCTGGATGGCTCAGTCAGTTAACCATCTGCCTTCAGCTCAGATCATGATCCCGGCATCCCGGGACTGGCTGCATCAGGCTCCCAGCTAAGCTTGTACCTCTTCATCTGCTCCTCCCCATGCCCCATGCTTGCTTCCTCTCTTTCTCAAATAAATGAAATCTTTAAAAAATAATAATAATATAAATATTAAAGCAAAGAAATGAATTTTCAAATTTTTATGAATGATATGACTGTCTATTAGGAGAACCCGAGATTATCTATTTTAAAATAATTAAAACAGTAAGGTGTATCTTTAAAAAAATTGTTTATAAAATTAGTTTGTGGGGCACTCAGTGGGTTAAGCCTCTGCCTTCGGCTCAGGTCATGGTCTCAGGGATCTGGGATCGAGCCCTGCATGGGGCTCTCTGCTCAGCAGGGAAACTGCTACCCCCTCTCTCTCTGCCTGCCTCTCTGCCTACTTGTGATCTCTCCTTCTCTCTGTCAAATAAATAAATAAAATCTTTTAAAAAAAGATACATTAAAAAAATTAGTTTGTAAGATTAATACCTTACTTTCACAGATATATCCCTGCTTTTATACATAATGTGCTTCAAAAAAATACTACCAACATTGAACGATGAATCTGCATTAAAGTAGAGAGAATGTAGGTGAACATAAAAATTTTAAGAACATATTAAGTAAGTAGAGGTGTTTCATTAGTAAGTTAGCTAATAAGTAGGGCAACTAAAATGAAGTAATTATATGCATTTTCGCAGTGATCAAGAAGCTAACATGTTTCTGTCTCCCCAATCTTGAATTCTTCTTCTCATAGTAGGAATGGAAGATGAACCTGCATGGTTCATCGGGGTCAAAGTTTAGTTTCTTTTGTACATTAATTTCTCTCATTATTGCGTCATTAACTGAGGTAAGGTTTCTCTTTCCATAGGGATTCAGAAGTTTACTTATTTGGTAAAACTTTCACCAAAACTTTACCTAGTACTAGTTAGAAATGAATAGAATAATGGCTTTACTGAGCCCAGAGTGAAGATAATTATAAAATTTCCAGTTATAACGCTTTAAACACAATCTTTAATGTCATTTTTCCAACATTTGATTCAGGAGCTTTAATTCTCTTCCTTCACAACTAAACTCAGTTGCATATGGACAATGAATACTCAGTTGAGGCTAGTGTGAGCTTTTAAGCATGTCTGAATAGTTTCACTTTTGCCTCAATTATAACTAATTTTAGGACACCTGTGCTTCTTATCACTAGTACAGCATTTTTTAAATTTTTTCCATTCATTCCTATATTTGAATATTAATCTTTTACCATTTTGTAAAAAAATTAATACTCAAATATAGACTCCAAAATACCCAAACTACCAAAGCTCAACTAGTGACTATAAGCAGGCAGGTCATCATAAAAAATAGCTTAAATTCTATGTTTATTAGTTAAGAGATGAAAGCCCAAATTAAGCAAATGAAAAGCGGTTTGGATATATCATTACTTCTTATAATGTAAAAATGTACATGTTGCATGAGACACAAAATTATAAAAGACAAGAATGATTATAGAGACAAAAATAAATAGAAAGCTTAATTAAAAACTTTTTTACAGTAACAATTTAAAAGTTAAGAATTTAGGGATAGGTGCGTCTTGGTGACTCAGTCAGTTAAACATCTGCCTTCGGCTCACGTCATGATCCCAGGGTCCTGGGATTGAGCCCACCTCAGGCTCCTGCTTAGTGGGGGGTCTGCTTCTCTTGCTCCCTCTGTCCTTCTCTCAGTTTATGCTCTCTTTCTGTCTCTCAAATAAATGGATAAAATCTTTTTAAAAATTTTAGAAATAAATTTGTTCTAATTATCTATTGCTATATAATAAATCACCCTAAAACTTGGTGACCTACAAAAAGAACAACAATCATTTATTATCTCTCATGATGTCTTAGGGTCAGGCATTCAAAAGACCCTAACTGGGAGATTTTAGCTCAGGATCTCTCGAGACTACAGTCAGATAATGACTAGAGCTGAAACAACAGTGCATGAAAACTGCTGAGAGCTGGTATCTCTTTCTTTTTCTTTATTAGAGTCTGGAGGCTTCTACAGGCAGTCTCTCCATACACTACTTTGGAGTCTCATAAAATGGTAGCCTCAAGGCAGCTGAAGTCTTTGCCAGTGAGTATTCCAACTAAAATAATAATAATAATAATAATAATAGTGCACCATGGCCTAGTCTTTCATGGAAAGGAAAAGTCTTTTATAGCTTATCCTTAGAAGTCACACAACATCATTTCCACTGCATTCTATGGCTTACCAGTGAGCCAAAAACCCATCCAGATTGGACTTTACCTCTTGATGGGGAAATGGCAAGATTCCGCAACAGCATATTGTATGATACATAATATTGTGACCATCTTTGGCAAAACAATCAGCCACAAAATACAATAGGACCTATGCAGAACCCACATGGAAAAAAACTAGAGCCTTTTTAAACATTTTTTAAAGTATTTTTTAAAACATTTTATTTATTTGTCAGAGAGAGAGAGAGAGTGAATGCACATGCACAAGCAGGGGAGCAGCAGGCTCCCCTCTGAGCAAGGAGCCCAATGAGATACTCCATTCCAGGACCCTATGCCAAAGGCAGACGCATAACCAACTGAGCCATCCAGGCATCCCCAAAACTATATAGCCTTAACAAAAGTAATGAAACAGAAGGAGAAGATCAATAAGCATAGGAAAAGATGCTCCATGTAATATACATTAAGGAATTGTAAATTAGGGACATGTCAAATTAGGCAAATTAGGGGAATGTATCATTTGCAGCAAATGTAATACTCTGATGTGGATAGTGGGAGGCTGTACCTGTTACTCAATTTTACTGTAAACTTAAAACCTCTCTTAAAAATGGTCTAGTATAAAAAAAGAGAGAAAAGATTTAGGTTAATAGAGGTTCTTGAGTGCTGTCTTGATATCATAAAGATGCCATTGCTCTCAACATAAATTCATCAGTTTAGCACAAACTCAATCTAAACTCCAATGAGACTTTATTTTGAAACTCAAAAAAAGGATTTTAAGCTGTTCTTGAAGAGTAAACCATTAACCTGAGGACTTAATTAAAGAGTCAAAGGCCAAAGGAAATTACTAACTTCATAAGAGTGCTGTGTGCTTTAAAGGAATGCCAGAGGCAGACAGTCAGAAAGTCTCTGGGCTATCGCAAGCACTTAATCAATGTTAGCTATTGCCATTGTTAGATGTAAAGCAGTATTACTCTTGGTGCAATTCTCCTCAAGGTAAAAGAAGAAAATAAAAATAGTCTGAGATGAAGTATCTGTAACTAATGTAATCTAGTTGTAAAGGACAGGAGAGAAATGGTTTGGTAATGAGAAGGGTAATAAAATCTAGACGAAAAGTTTTTGTCTGTTTTTTGGTTTTTGTTTCTTTTTTAAGATTTTGTTTATTTATTTGAGAGAGAGAGACAGAGACACAGCGTGAGCAGTGGGGAGGAGGCAGAGGGAGAAGGAGAAACACACTTCCTGCTGAGCGGGGAGCCCAATGTGATGCGGGGTTCGATCCCAGGACCCTGAGATTATGACCTGAGCTAAGGGCAGACACTTAACCAACTGCACCACCCAGGCACCCCCAGAGAACAGTTTAAGATACAAGAAACAAGAACATGTACCTTCACTTTCCCTTCCCTTTCCACAGATTTATACACCCACAACACAAATATGTTCTTATTTCTCATACAGTAAGAACGTTGTGCACAAGGGGGGTATTGGTCCTGCACTAGCAGTCTATCCCTACTCTCAGGAGAGGGGGGCATCCATTATGGGCACAGAAACTAGTCAGAAACTAGAAGTATATGGCCAAGTCTAGTAGATTATGATCTGTGGGAGTAGGATCCAGCAAACTGAATTCCAACAAGCTCCCTAGATAATCCTTATTCTCAAAAGAATTTGAAAACCACTGCTCGGTACAACACATGCATTTGACATATGAGGAAACTGAGGCCTGAAGAAACCAAAATAATTGCCCAAGGTCAAACAAATCATGTGTAGCATAATTAGGACTAGCATCCAGCCCTTACACAAAACGAATCTATAAAGTAAAAGCAAGTTCTATACAGAATTACTAAAGGTTATTCCATAACCACTTAGTCATTTGGACTTAAGAACAATCTAAATTAAATTTTCTCTGTGAAATATGACCCCAAGTTAATGACACTTAAAACCTAAACTGAAGAAGAGTTACTTGGCTTGGAAACTCTCTCAAACTCTAGAAACATGAATGTACATAGTGCCCTATATTACATAAAAATAATTTAGGATTTCCATGTAGCATCACCCACCTTTCTGTTAAAAAAAAAAGTTCTGCTATGCCAGTTATTAAACCTTATTGATTGTATCCAAATAGTATCCTAAACCAATTTTATAATTATTTATTCAACCCCTTTTCCTGAAATGTAGATTAAATTAATGACTTTTATGGTTTTACCCGTTCCAAATTAAGCTCACTCTGAAGAATTATCCCTTCGGCATGGATTAAATACATGATCAGCAACACACTTTTAATGAAGAATCTTCTTTCTCTTTTAGTGAAGAATCTTAAATGTGTGGAATGCAAAGCCTTCTTTTACTAGTATGTCTCTAGTTAGAAATTTGGAATATATTCTTTTCTACCACCTTCTCAAAAGGATCATAGAAGAAGGTAAGCAATGTTAGCATTGAGAGAAAAGAGTAGAAACATAAGTTAAAGCCCAAGTAACTGAAGACATTTATATAAAGTGGCTAGGGGCATCTGGGTGACTCACTCAGTTAAACACCTGCCTTCTACTCAGGTCATGATCCCCGAGTCCTGGCAGCATTGGGCTCCCTACTCAGTGGGGAGCCTGCATCTCCCTCTCCTCTCCACTAGTGCTCTCACTATCTCTGTTACTATTTCTCTCTCAAATAAATAAAATTTTTAAATACACACACACACACACACACACAGTATCTAGGAACTAAGCTATCCATTCACTGGGCTGTAAAGTCAGTCTCTAGATGTAAGAGTTGATTTCCCCGTGTGTGTGTGTGTGTCTGTGCATGTACATGTGCACGTGCATGCATCTATTTTATTAGTGATAAGATAGCCAAAAGTTATATAATGGCAAGACATTCTCCACTATTTAAAAAAAGCATAAAACCACACCACTGTTCTGGAACCAATTACTGACATAATTCACATTTCACATCAAGTTGTCAGTATACAATGATTTTATAACAGAAAATTCTTTGCTGGTTTCAACTCTATGTTATATTAAAAACTCCATTACAGGGGCCCTAAGCTATGCACACTCATTTTATCCCTTTAGTGACTGAAAGTGTGTTTAAAATAATTATTGGTGGTCTTGTTTCCAACTCTTCCAGAAGCATTATCTGCGTTTGTGACATCATAACCCCTGCATCAAAAGTGAAGCATATGCAACACTCACAGCATCAACCCTTCTGTGAATGAAGATGTGGAAGGAGTGAGCAAATTAGAATCATACAGGACTTGAGGGAAGGGGACAGAGGGAGGCAGATATCAAAATCAAAACAAAATATTTAGGATCACACTATTCTAAAAAAAACCATGCGAGCCACCTGTTGGGCACTGAGGGTATGTCTGAGACATCAGTTTGTGAGCCAGTTCCACAGGCATCTTCTGAACAGTGCCTTAGGCACAGGTCCTGACATTACCCACTAAACTCTATACTCTATGAAGGCAAGGACCACATTTGGTTTTGTTCACTTCTGTAGCCTTAGCACTTGCCGTACTGTCTGATTCACAGTAGTTCTTCTATAAACCTGTGTCAAGCCAGTGAATGAATTTTTTAAAAATGAATAAATGAATTAACAGTGACCATTCCCGTTGGATGGCAGCTGGTCAACCAACTAGTTTTTTCCTCTCTTGAAGAATTCAAAAGTGCTGCAAGGAAAGTCAGACAATAGCAAGAAGAAAGTAAAAGTCATGATTGAGGAAAAGCAATGAAATTAAGCCATATTGGTCAACAGTGTAGACAAAAACAAAAACAGAACCTAGGAAGCAGTCAGAAGAAAAAAAAAAAGAAAAAGCCAGCAGCAAAAGTCTTGAACAAGCAGAATGTAGCCAGTAGCACAGGAAAAAGATGAGACAGAGATGTCCAGCAGAGTTGCCCTTTTGTCCCCAAAGCCTCTGTCAAAGTGTTGAAGAATTGTTCTCAGCAGAAAAGGAGTGGCCTTGTTCAGAAGGGTGTGCAAATCTCATCCCTAGGGGAAGCCCAGGGCCCAAGAATAACATGGGGATACAAAGGGTTTAAGGTAATACTAATTCTACGGTATGATGAGTCTCTGGATTAGGATGAAGCTCATCTCCAGCTGAGGCTTTCTGTAGCTCCTTCCCTCAATCTTCTTCTGCAGAGAATACCCCTTCAAAATTCACCTACTCAGGAAACCCCACCTCAGGTTCTGCTTCTAGGTGATCTAACCTAAGACATCTACTAAGTGCCAGCCAGATGCAGGGCCAGACACTGTGAACAAATGGTGACCAGTAGAGGCTCAGCTCTTCCCCTTGGAAATTCTAGATTTGGTTGGAGATGGGAGAGAGACAATTAAACCAAAACTTAACAGTAAAAAGTAATTAATTTTCATTCTTACTATTTCAATCAAGAAAAACGACACCATCAGTGAAAGGTAGCATTTGGAACACTACAAAATTCAGTGAGCTACAAGATTCCAGATGGATGATTAAATGTCAGAGAATCACCATTACAGAAGCTAGATACTGATGACTAAGGAACAAAGCAGTACATTTTGTTCTTTTTTTTAACATTTTTATTTATTTATTTATTTAATTTGTTAGAGAGAGAGCGAGCACAGGCAGACAGAGGCAGAGGGAGAAGCAGGCTCCCCGCCGAGCAAGGAGCCTGATGCGGGACTCGATCCCAGGACGCTGGGATCATGACCCGAGCCGAAGGGAGCCGCTCAACCAACTGAGCCACCCAGGCATCCTTACATTTTGTTCTTTATGTACCACTCATTGCACACAACCCCAGGCTCCTACCTCCAATTCAGGGGGTCCTGTCTTTTCCTTCATACAGACTTTTTCCCTTTTCTGTTTTCTATCCCCTTTTCTGTTAATCCAAATATAATTTAGATGGGAGGCTCAGAAAATTTCTGCCCAATATATTTTATGCATGTGAGAATAGACTAAATAAATACATAGGAAAAGACAGCATGTGTCTGCACCCCAGGAAAACAGGTAATACTAAAACCACTTGTTCTCAGTAACTTCTCCAGTTTCAGCAATTCTCATAAACTTCCACACTCAAGGAGAGTTTCAGGAATTAAGGGCATCTCTGTAAAACCAAAATGCAAAGGATGCAATGTCCTAGGGTCCTGAGAAAGTCAGAGTTCCTGGCTAACTGGGTTAGTAGCCACTGTGATTACATAAAAGCATTTCCCTAGTGCCTACCAAACCTTTGTAATGAGGTGAGAGGAAGCAGCTTGGCTGCCCTTCCAAAATCAGATGTCTCTTAGATATATGCCCAAGAGTTTCATTTCACAGGAGAAAAAGAAGTACAGACCAATGTAACTATGGCTTTGGTGAAAGGGCTAAGCAGAAGGAATTGCAGTGGGATTGGGTTCTTGTGTCCTCAAGCAGCACGGCATCTTCTCCAGGTTGCGTAGAATTCTTAGTAGACACACACAGTTCACTGTCGACATCTCTAAGACTTCCTATTCTGAAAACGTTCTGCATGTGTAAAATCCTCCCAAAGGAGTTCACCATTACTGATTTCCTTTCACAGGAAAATTTCTCAGAGATGGCATTGGAATTATACCTAAGAGGGAGACTTTAAGCTGCTGCTAGTATTTATCAAGGCAGATCACTCTCAGAATAGAAATTTTTAAAAGCTTTTAGAAGACGTAATGCTGCTTTAGTCTGGTTCTTCAATCCAGGTCTGCTAGAACTTCATTTTTTTCATGAGAGCCAGTTCAACTGAGTGTAAGCTGTACGCTCTAAGAGAGCTATAAGATGAGGGAAAATGGGCTGTATAGTGTTGACACTGGGTAATATAGCATCCTGGGCTCTAGAGTTTGGGGGCCAAGTCCAATTCTCCCATTCACTAGCTAAGGGAACTTGAGCAAGTTGCTTAATCTCTCTGTCTCAGTTTCCTTATTTGTACAATGGAGATAATAACAAAACCCATTCATAGGGTAGAGAGGATGATTAAAAATGTAATCTTAGAGGTGCAGAATTTTGCACACTCCTCAGCACATTAGAGCAGCTCAATGACCTCCTTTATTTCACATTATTTAATAAACATTTATTGAATGCCTACTATATGTTAAGCATTATTCCTGCATTTATGAATTTAACTTTCTAGTAGAACATCATACAGAGATGATGGTAATAATGATTATGAGGGGCTGGTAATGGTGACAACGGTGATGAGAACAGCACAGTTAGGAAATTACGATCTGTCCCTGAATAACCGCAGTGACTTGCTCTTTCAAAGTTTCACCTCAAATACTCTTAAAAGTCAGGCAATCTTATAATTGAGATTTAACCAACTCAGGCTTTGGGATGAGATTGAGCTGAATTTTATCCCCTGTTCTATAGCCACAAAGGGCCTCCTAAGCTAATTAATGCTATAAACAAGCTGGGAGGGGAATTTTGCCTGCATCAGAGAATAATCATTTCTAAGCACTTTCGCCTATAATTTTCAAACAAGCATTGTAATTGCAAAGTAAGCAGAAGCCAGCATTGCTAAGCCTGGCTTTGTACTCATTACCGCTTGCCATTATTCGCTCATTAATGCTGGTCCTGGAGCTGGCAAAAGCCCACTCAGCCTCATCCTAGCTACTGCACTCAAACGAAATGGAGCAAAATGCCATGAAAGATTATATACTGCACTAAAGCAAAACTTTGGAATAATGCCCCTGGAGCCCACCTACATGAATTCAAGTCAGCTTGAGTCCATCTTGGTCCTACACAACGTCAGATTATTTCACTTCCCTGAGCCTGGGTTTCCTCCCCTGTCAATATGAAGAATGGCAGTCAGTACCTAACTAGTGGAGTTACCAGGTTTAAAGAGATAATCTATGAAAATCACTTAGTATAGTGTTGAGTCATAGGAAATGCTTAAGAAAATTTAGCTGCTACCATTTTTTATCATGATCATCATCATTCTAACCATTAGAGAGAATCAGTGACACCATAGCCGGTAAGGAAAGTCCCACAGCTTGATAGAGGAAAACAAGGAGCCTCCAAAGTTTCCGAAGGAGAAAAAGCGGTAAACATTGGGAAGAAATATCCGTGTTCAATCTCATTTTTAAAAATTGCACTAACATACTCAAAGGCAAGTCTCATTTTTTCCAATGAATATGAAAAAGTCCTAGAGGAGAATTATACAGTCATCTTATGTCAGCAACCTACATTCCAAAACAAATTAATGAGATAACAAAAAGAATTCCTTGCATCTGGGTTGCCAAAAGGCCAATTTTTATTTTTATTTTTTTTTTAGTTATTTATCTGGTGAAGAGAGGCAGGAGGAAAAGAGTTGTATTTCTCAAAGTCAGGTTTATTGATCCCTCTCTAAATGCATTATCAAGCTAAGAAGTGTAGTCACCAACTGCTTCCTACTATCTGACTCGGCGAGCAAACTAAGACCCGAGGGATTTCATTTCCACCTTAGAAAGTCAACTTTCAAAGTCAAGGTAATGTTGTTAAGCTTTCATACTGAATTCCCCTTCAACTAAATCTAAGATATTAGGGTATTAACTTACCAAGAGAAAAAATAAGGGTATGTTTTCTAACATTTTCAAACTCTCAAAAAGCATGCTTCTTAGTTTCAGTGTTTTACTTTTAATCATTCTAGATCAGGAAAGCCTTCAAACCATTTTTAGATGACAAAATTCTGCAATCAAATGTAGATTATTTTAATGTATTCATTTTATCTTTTTAAGCAGACAATATTTGCACATTTCTGAACCAAATTTCAAAAGAGCCACAGTATAGCTTTTTGTTTTGTTTCATCTTGCTTGGAGCCATAGCTCAATTGGGAGAGTTCCTCAATTACAGAGTCGGTTTTTTCCTCCAGGAAAATATTTTATTTGTTTTTCTTCCTCTATCTTCTCCCAAGTGATGTTGCCTTTCTCCTTTGAGCTGCATGTCTAACACTTGAAAAATGTCATTTCATGTTGTTCTTTCTAAAATGATTTGGGACCTGGGCAGCTTCACTTCTATGCTTGACAAATAATCATTCTTGATTGAGAAATAGGAGAAAGCAGAAAATGTTTCAAATAAATTTGATTTAAAATGTGAAGCTGCTGTACTGTGATATACAGGTGTAGAATAAGAGCCATTTCATGAAAAGCCACTTCAGAGTAAACCCATGTTAAGTGATACTTAGTCCTCATTTATCTCCCCCTCCCCCAAAGCAGGAGAACCTGAACACTTCAAAATGCAAGAAATCTGGTCTTTGGGTCTCACAGCAGGTAAAAAGAAATACCTAATTAACTGATGGCCTGTTTCTCTTGATGAAATATGTATATCATATATTCATGGCTACAGTAAGACTCATATTAGCCCAGAGAAAAAGTTCAGAGGCCCCATGACCAGCTAAGCAATTAGGAGGGCAAGATCAAAGATGAATAACATGAGGAACTTTACAAAAAAAAAAAAAAAAAAGAGGAACTTTACATAAACAGGAAGAAACCCTGGGATGGGGGATGAGAACCTCCTCCACACCCACCTAAAAAATGAAAAAAAAAAAAATTCACATAAGCCTATAAATTTTTTTAAAGAATTTAGTTTTCTGAATAAGCAGTAAGAATTCTATAAATTATCAAAATAATAATGTGTTATGCATTCAAACAGTGTAGAAAGGCATTGCTCTGAAGTCTATGAATATAGTAAGACAGCTTTATATCTGTAATGCCACATGTCTTGATTTTAGGAAATGCCCTTACTCAATCAGAATTACATGGTGTGTGTATGTTCCCAGACTGCAGAGTAACCTATGTTAGAATCCTCCAGTAGCTGACAAAAACTCTGTGTCTTTTAAAGCTCTTCAGATGATTCTGACATATCAAGTTTGAGGACATCCAATTTAAAGGACATAACTAAAGATTGACTCTCTCATACTGTCAGGTTCTGACTCATTCACAGATATGGAAATACTGGCCCATAGTGGGACCAACTAACATATCACAGTGAATAGGTCTTGGCCAAAAGAATCTCTTTGTCCTATGTACTGATACTACATTCACTGGGCTTGGATAACCCTAAACAGGCATCCTTTCCCAGAAAGAAAATAGTGACACTTTGCTGTTTGTTTCACTGCAATTTACTTGTACCGAGCTATACTTTTGTCATTCCAACAGGGTTTCCTGACGCTTGCAAGAGCACAATAACACATCAAGGCAAAAATAACTTAAAAATAATAAAAAACACATTCTGTGGTGGAAGAGAGGAGACACAGATTCCAAGGTCACAAGAAGTGGGTTAAATACTTCTACTCCCAACAAGTGGGAAGAGAAGAGAAACTAAAACTAGCATTTAACATTGTTTACTATGTGCCAGACCCAAATCTTGGGAAACCCTGTGCATTTACTGTTTATTCTAGCCCAGCACTATTAACTTCACTATCTTTTTCAGATTATAAAGAGAAAAAAAAAAATGTCCATGAAAGGTATGAGTAAGGTGCTTTACAAATACCCACTAACAATACCCACTCTGCTCACTCTGCACACAACAAGCTCTCAAGACAAGTCCTGGTTCTGCTATTTCCCACTGGGAATAATGGGTAAGACAGCCAGCTCTGCTCTTCCTTAAGGCACTTTCTATATCCATGGACATGATCCAAGAATTTGGATTTTTATTTGCAACATTCAGGCAATCTCTTATAGTCCCGGGAGACCACTTCTGGCGGCAACGTCGGCAGCAAAAGAGATCTTTCAAAAGAAGAGAAAACCTACCTAAATACCTTGGAGAACACTGAAAAGAAAATTGGAGAAGCATTCCATTCCTTGTTGATTAGAATGACTTTCCATCCAAACTCTCAATGGGAATGGAAAGTAGAGAAATTTTTCAGAGTAACTGATCCAAAAAAAAAAAGATCTTTTATTTCTTGTTTAACTCAGATGATCCCAAAATGTATGCTTTCCACTTTTTAAAATACACGTACATTTTCAGTAACTTCCTTTTCTGAATTATATTAGTTTCTATTTTTTTCACTTCATTAAGCAAATATCCCAAACTAAATACTGAGTTTTTAAAAATATTTTATTTATTTATTTGACAGAGAGAGCACAAGCAGAGGGAGAAGCAGGCTCCCTACTGAGCAAAGGAGCCCAATGCAGGGCTTAATCCCAGGACCCTGGGACCATAACCTGAGCCGAAGGCAGACGCTTAACAACTAAGCCACCCAGGCACCCCTAAATATTGAGATTTTTAAGAAGCAGAAAAATCAATGGCCTCAAAGAATCCATACTTCAGAAGTGCTCCTATCAGAGAAAAGTAATATTCAGACGTCTGTACTCAACTCTGTCAATATATCTAAATGACTCACCAACATAGTAAATTATGTACTTTAATGAACTTTGAAGAAAAAAAATAGCTCCATTAATATTTCCTGAATTAATTGTAAGCACAAATGTCAGTTGGAGACTTAGCACATTCATAGCTCAGAAGCAGTAGAGATAACATGGGGGAAAGTAAAGGAAATATATAGCCCCAGCTGTGGACACAGCATGTTGAATGGCTCTAGGAGAATTTCATAACCTCCTTGTACCTCAGGCAAAGCGTGGTTTTAAAGGACAATGATGTAGCATTACATTTGTTGGAAGCACCTGAGTGAGGACAAATAGAAGGCCCATATTTCCCAGAGTATTATTTCTATTTTGAGGTTCAAAAGGCTTCTGATTTGTTCTGTTGACATTTGGTTCTAAGAGATTTAGAATAGAAGAAGGCAAAATATAAAACTTTCACACTGGTACAATCAATAGCAGCATCTTCTAGAGCAATGCTGTCCAATAGAGATATACACAAGTCATATAGGTCATTTTAAATTCCCTAGTAGCCAGATCTTAAAAAAAATGAAAAGAAACAAGTAAAATTAGTCTTAATATGCTACGTTTAATCCCACATATCTAAAACATTTCAACATATAACCAATATAAAAATAATTATTAATAAGGTGTTTGACATTTTTTATACTAAGTCATTGAAATCCAGTAGACATCTCAGTTTGTAGCCACAGTTTAAATGCTCAATAGCGCATGTGACTATTGGCTATGTAATGAACAGCACAAATGCAGAACATTTATAACACCTTAGAAAGTTCTATGGACAGTGTTGATTTAGGGTATTAGGAACTTAGAAAATGGGGAAATAATTGCACCTGGCTTGAGAAGGTTGGTCTAAGGACAAGCAGTCAACAACTCTCAGGTATCCTTAGCTCTTCCTAAAATGCCCAATCTCTGGAGCTAATGATTCCATCAATTAAGAGAAGCTCAAACTCTCCTATCTACAGTACCCACATCAAATAAATAAAGGGTTTTGAAACTGATGATCCCCAAGTCAGGCCCCATTCAACTCTCATACAACCTTACACAACTACTACAGCAATCTGTATGAACAATATTAACTGACCTTAAGAGAAAGGGTTTTTTCAAAAGGAACATGCACACATGAGTATTCTGTGTTTCAGTGTTATTTACACCGTACTTTAAGAGAGACACAGAAACACTTGGTTTGAATTTAGCTTTTTCTTTCCCTTTCTGTTTATCAGTGTTTTCCCCAGAAGAGGCAGGCACAGAGCCCAGGAGACGTTCTCCCTTGGAGATCATCCAAGAGTTATCTTGCAGCACACTGCTCTCAGTCAGAAGTTCAAGGGCAAATCCAACAGCCTCTTTCTTCCCCTCCTTAAATGAAGTTGCCGAAATAATAACTCCTTCCCAAAATGATTATCACAAGAAGAAAATATACAGTTAAAACATTTAATGAAGTCACAAATTTATTGGAGCCCTGCCACTGTGGATATCTAAATTTGGTAAATTCTAATGTATACATTCAGCAAGAAAGAGAAAACCCTATATAAAGAGTGCCAGCTATCCTGCCTGCTAATTCCACTCAGTGAGCATATGTGCCTCAGAGAGGACAACGGGTACCATTTTCCTCCACATTTCAGCAATCTCTTTGCTAGGAAGTATCATCTAATCTTTATTATCATTAAAGTATAGTTGACACACAGTATTACATTAGTGTATAATCTTTTAATAAAAATATTGTGCATATGGCCCCTAAACTTAGCTCTGCATTTTATAGCTTGGTTAAGGGATTTATCAAGGATATTTTGACTGCACTATTTTTGCCTTAAGACTTGATGTGATTGTACATCCTACCCCCTGAGTGAAGTGAACGTGTATGTGCCAAATCTCATACGGCAGGTTTATCCAAGATGACCTCTTAAAGCTGACACTGGTGGGGCGCTTGGGTGGCTCAGTGGGTTAAAGCCTCTGCCTTCAGCTCAGGTCATGATCCCAGGGTCCTGGGATCGAGCCCCGCATCGGGCTCTCTGCTCAGCAGGGAGCCTGCTTCCCTTCCTCTCTCTCTGCTTGCCTCTCTGCCTACTTGTGATCTCTCTCTGTCAAATAAATAAAAAATAAATAAAATCTTTAAAAAAAAAAAAAAAAAAAGCTGACACTGGTGGTGAAGATAAAAGCCTGTACACAAAGAACTATAAAACCAGGCAGAAAGCCATAATAACTGCTAATTAAAATGAAGTATGAAAACCCAAAGAATAAAGCAACATTTCTGCCATTTAAAGAGATGTCTTAGAGAAGGTGGCATTTGAGATACATCTTCAGGGAGAAGAAAGATTTCAAAGAATAAGAATAGAGTGAAGCAAATTTACACACAGAAGGAAATCACATAAGTAAATGCATGAAAATGATAAATTAGAGCATGTAATGAAGACATAGACAGTATTTCAGTTGAGCCAACATGCAGGAAGCATTTTTAAAAAGTGGGGAGATGGGTATGGAGATAAGGACTTGGGCTCAATCTTAAGAAGTTGGTTGTAATAAAATAGAATGTGCTTATAAGCCCCAGGTGCTTCGTGGTTCAAACACAGCAAATACTTGTTTTCCATCCATATAACTTTCTAGCAGAAGTTTCTAGGTTGGTGATTACCTCTTCTCTATATTGTGCATCAAGGACCGAGGCTCCTTGCACTATGTGGTTCCATCATCCTAAGGGCAGGAGTGAACAAACAGGCACAATCTGGCTTTGCATTTCAGTGAGCCAAGAATGGCTTTTACATTTTTAAAGGGTCATAAAAAAACAAAAATAAAAATAAAAAAGATATGTATTGACAGAGACCATCCCAGAAAGCCCAAAACATTTACTATTTGGCCCGTTCCAGAAAAGGCTTGGCAACTCCTACCTTGAAGTCTCAGTGTCTTCTGTAGGTAGCAATCACAATGAGAAAAATTATATGGAGGAGCCTCAGCCCCTTTTTAACAGCCTTGCCCAAAGATGACATACATCACTTTTGCTTTCCTTCTATTGGCTAGAACCTCAGTTACATGGCCACTTCTAATTCCAAAGGCAACTGGAAAATGTTGTTCGGCTATGTGTCTTAGGAAGAAAAGGAAACAGGTTTTGGTGAAGAGCTAATAGTCTCTGTACACCCTGTTAAGGTGTTTAGATTTTCTTCAAAAGGCAATGAGGAACCACAAAAGAATTCTGAAGAGAGAACTGATGTGACAAAATTGTTTAAGAGCATCTCCTTCCTGAAGTTGTAATAAGCAGCCACCTGCAGGAAGCAGAACTCATGTATTCTCAAGTCAGTAAGGCACTAACATAGACTTATGGCAAATGGCCCAGACCAATTTTTTAAAACTACCCATTCGTCAATTAAACTCCTCCACAAGGCAATTAGCATAGTGATTTTCACTCTCCAGAGGGCACAGGCTATAGAGAAAAAATCAGGAGTTGTAAGAATTTACAATAACAGTAGATTCTTTATGGGATGTTATATGGAAAATGTCAATAGCACAGTATAGATTTAAGGATATTTTCCTTCAGTAGAGAAGAACAGAAATGATACCAAAGGAAACACAAGCACCCTATGGAGAACGGGCAGTTCAGGGCATGAGAATTTCTTCACCATGTTGTAACATAAACACAGCCCTTCAATCAGAATGATGTGGGTTTTATTTCTATTCTGACGACAGCTGTATGACTTTGGGAAAATCACCTAGTGTCTCTGTCCTCAGTTTCATCATCTGTAAAATGGATGTAAAGAAAAAAAACTCCTTGCAAACTGCTGTAAGAATTAATAATATACAGAAAACAGCTGACCCATTCCCTGGCAGAGAATAAACTCTCAACAAATTTTAACTACTATTATTACTGTTATCATTATCATGCCCAGTTAAGAGCTCTTTTGAACAAAAATGAAGTCACTTGCTTCCTAAAATGGGTTACCAATTACACATAATTTACTAACATTAAAATATGTGGTTACAACTTGCTCTTGCATTTCAAATTAAACAGTGAAGATGTTCAAAATCTCTTTAATTAAAAGGAATCTGATATTCAATTCAAAAGCAAGAGTTTGGAGCCATTAAACTAGATCCAGTCCATTGTTCATATACTTTTGTGGTTTTCCAAACATACTTTATTTTTAAATACTTGGAACTTAGTGGTTCCTGGAGAGGTAGAGTCATTTTCCACTATGAGACACCTATATTAGTTACGTGAGTCATTGTTTAGTAGACAAGAAGTAAAAGGCAATGCATATAAAACAAAACTATTCTGTGACCTTCATCTGAGGCTTTTTGCTCCAAGTCAAAACCAGTGATCAACTTATTAAAAAGTTATGTAATTATTATGGAGGTACACAGCATGCATTCAGTGAAGATTTGTTGTTGTTTAATAAATTAAGGGTGGATGTAGTCCTGTAGTTTATGAGTAGCTTTTCTTGAAGATCTTTGTCATCTGCCTATGAAATTGAAATGATCCCCATCTTAAGTCGTGTTCCTTCAGAAGCAGGCCCATGTCAAGAATTTGTATGTGCATGGTTTATTTTCAGGGCTGCCCCAAGAAGAACCAGGAGGAAGCCAGGACATAAGGTAAAGAAAGGGAAGAAGCAGATTCACCAGGTTCCAATGAGTAGACTACCTCCGCAGGCAACTCAGGTCAGTGTTTCTGGGAACCTCTGGAGAATAACATAGAAAATGCTTCAGGGTTTTCCACTGTTGACCACAGGAAGGGTGAGGAAACTGGGGAATTTACCCATCAACTACTTTTGCCCCAGCTTAAGGGTGACACCTAAGGTTCCTACAGCAAAAGAAAACCCTGGTAGTGCTGAAGAAGTATGGGTGAAGCACTAATCATACCAGCTGAAATACCCAAGGAGACGGTGTATCAACCCTTAAAGATAAAACCAAGTATGGTTTATTAAAGATAAATCCAAGTATGGTTATCACCACTGCTACTTCATCCAAGAGGAAAAACTTTTCTGTCTACTCTGATTTTTCATTGTATTCCTCAGGGTTCTGAAGAGAAACAGAAGCAACAGGACATGTGTATACCTATGAAGGTAGAGATACAGACACAGATGTAGGTTTATTATAAGAAATTGTCTCACATGATGACTTATGGAAACCAGCAGTTCCCGAGATCTATACAGTGAGTCCACAAACAAGAGACCCAGGAGGGCCAACCGTGTAGTTCCAGTCCAAAAGTTGGCAGGCTCAAGACCCAGGAAAAGATGACATCTCAGTTCAAGTCTGAAGGCAGGGGGAAAAAGCCAGTGTCCCAGTTCAAAAGCCATCAGACAAGAAGAATTCTCTCTTACTTGGAGGAGGGTTAACCATTTTGTTCTATCAGGTCTTCAGCCGATTGGATGAGGCTCACCCACACTAGGGAGCACAATCTGCTTTACTCAGTCTACACATTTAAATGTTAATCTCACCCAAAACCCCTTACAGAAACCCACAATACTGTTTGAGCAAATATATAGTATCCCATAGCCAAGTCAAGCTAGCACATAAAATTAACCACCACAACCATTTAGGGAATAGAGCAACCAATGTTTTTCCAATTGAGAACTCAAAATATTTCAATTGTTTCATCCTTTCACAACAGACAAAAATTAAACCAAGAAAACCAATTATAGAAGAGAATGTTTAAACTAGTCCCCACTCATGAAGCACATTATGACAACAACTATATTTTGTTTCCATCAGTCACATATTCACTGCAACTGATCTTTTGAGTCAGGGGTCATTGATCTACTCAGGTGTGTTCATTTCAAGAATATCTGGATGGACCACAATGGGAAGGAGTGTGAAGTTACATACATTCTTTTCTTACGATATGACACTGATGTTTCTGCTTTGTAGATAAACCAATTTCAGAATCAATGACCTAAACAACATTTAATTTGAATTCCTAAATAAACATAAACAGATACATCCAAACATAATGACCAATATTTTCATTATTTGTAATCAATAAGATTTTATCTTTCTAAATATTAACTGTTCCACTACAGTTATCCCTGATACCCTCTGTTTCAGACCCATTAAGTCAAAGAGATCATGACTCCTCACTCTCAAGGTCTGTGGTCTTGCTAAAAATCAAAACAAGTTGGTTACTTCTCTGCATGTCAGAAATCACAATATGTCATTAAAAACTTTGCCAGCTATAATATAAGTAAGTCATATGTGTGGTATTTTTAAAATAATAAAAATTAGCACAGGGATACCTGGGTGGCTCAGTAGGTTAAGTGTCTGCCTTTGGCTCAGGTCATAATCCCAGGGTCCTGGGATCAAATCGCTCATTGCACTCCTTGCTAATCGGGGACCCTGCTTCTCCCTCTGCCTGCCACTCCCCTGCTTATGCTTGCTCTCTCTCTCTGACAAATAAATAAATAAAATCTTAATATAAATTAGCACATTTCTGGTATAAATTATATTTTGCTCAAAAAGAAGTGATGGGTATTTGGGGGGAAGAGAGGTAAGTAATAATATTTTTTAAATTTTTATTTTTATAACAATTATACAATAATATTATATCATTAAACATATTTCTATGTTATTGATTATGTATTATATACATATTTTAAGTTATTATTATTATTATTATTATTATTACCTAAGTGTCAAATCAGAAGAAATGAGCCAGGCATTCTACTTGTAAAATCCAGGCCCTCATGAACTTTACATTCAGGGAGCAGAGTGGGGAGATAGAAGAAAATCTCTAAAATATAAGAAAGGTAAATCATGTAAAAGGAACAGAAAGCACAAAGGAGAGGGCTTACTACCACTTTAAATCCAGTAGACAGCTGAGGCTTCTTGGTAAGCCTAATAGGTACATAGAGCAAGTGCTTTCCTGGCAGATACAAAGCAAATACAAAGGCTGTGGCAGCAGGGGACCACATACCTGGCCAGTCTAAGAACCAGTAAAGGAGCTATGGTGACTTGATCAGAATGAACACAAGAACAGCAGGAGGTGGGGTCCAAAGGGAGTGGGGTGGAGTGCTCAATTCATGTAGAGCCTTGTAGTCTATCCTAAGGACCTTGTTTTTTACTCCAAGTAAAATAAATAGAGCAGGGATTCAAGCAGAAGAATGACATTACCTGTCTCATGTTTCAACAGGATCACTTTGGTGGCTGCATTGAAAGCCAACTAATGAAGGCAAAGGTGAAATCAGAGAGACCACAAAGGTGGCTAGCAAGGTGATTCAGCTGAAGGAAGATAAAATGTTTTCCAAGATGGCAACAGTGGAGTTTGTGGAAATGGTCACATTCTGGATAAATACATTAAAATATATATCTCACCAAGTGAGAGCATTCACAGAGAAAAGGAAAGCAATTCAAATAGAAATGTTACTGAAATGTTGCTGAAAAGAGTGTACAATTGAAAATATATAATTTTTCCACTGTAAATCTTTTTTAATGATTTAATGATTAGAAATATTTTTTTAAAAATAATATACATAAAAGCCCAATAAAGAAATTTAAATCACAAATAATCCCTATCACCCAGAGACAAAGACAAATACTATCAATATTTGGTCTATTTTTATAATTAAGATAATACTACACAACTATATTGTAACCTGTTTGGGGTTTTTTTGTTTGTTTGTTTGTTTGTTTTCACTTAAAAGGTCATGAACATGGGCACCTGGGTGGCTCCATGGGTTAAAGACTCTGCCTTCTGTTTCAGGTCATGATCTCAGGGTCCTGGGATTGAGCCCCACGTCGGGCTCTCTGCTCAGCAGGAAGCCTGCTTCCTCCTCTCTCTCTGTCTGCCTCTCTGCCTACTTGTGATCTGTCTGTCAAATAAATAAATAAAATCTTTAAAAAAAAAAAAAGAAAAGATCATGAACTTTTCCCAAAGTAACCAACGAATATGCCATTATTTATTTAACCATTTCCTTACATTGTTGGACCTTTAGAGTATTTCCAATTTTTCACTATTATATTTAACAATGCAATTTTACTTATGTAAATAAATCTGTTTATGAATCTCTAATATTCCTTATAATATACTCTCACAAGCAGAATTGCTTGGTTGAATGGGGTATATACCTTTGCATGGTTTTTTTGTTTGTTTGTTTTGTTTTTCTTTTTAAAGATTTTATTTATTTATTTGTTAGAGAGAGCGAGCACAGGCAGATAGAGAGGCAGAGGCAGAGGGAGAAGCAGGCTCCCTGCCGAGCAAGGAGCCTGATGCGGGACTCGATCCCAGGACGCTGGGATCATGACCTGAGCCGAAGGCAGCCGCTCAACCAACTGAGCCGCCCAGGTGTCCCCTTTGCATGGTTTTTGATATACAATGCCAAATTTCTCAAGAAAGATTGAATTCATTCATACTCATAAGGATATCTTTTTTCCCATCCTCTTTGCTCTAAGTGGGTAGACAAACATTTATCTTGGTAAATTTGAAAAACAGAATATGGCATTTCAACACTCTTAGTCTTTGTTTCTAGAAAAGTTAAATGAGTTACATATTTTTATTGGCTCTTTAAATTTATTTTATGAATTATTTTGTTCATATAAATTACTTATATCTTTTGCTCATTTTTCTCATAAGATGTTCATCTTTTCCTTATGATTTATAAAAGCTCTTTATACATTAAGTATAGCAAGTTCACTTTGTTTTGGTTTTCTGAGTTCCTTTATGTAAATATAAATCAGGGTCTCTCCTAGATCCTGAAGTAAACACCAGAAACTATATTGTTATGTCCCAAATTAGTTCTAAATTCAGAGCCTTCCATTAAGAGGTTCCACGCTATTCCTAAAGCAGGTGCCAGGAGTTCTAAGATAGTATTTACCAAAGATTCTTAGAACACCCACATCAACAATTCCTAGGAATCTTGCTTAAAGATGTAGATTCTTGAGGACTCCTGGGTGACTCAGTAGGCTAAGCTCCTCTCCGTCTGCCCCTCCCCTCCTCACCTCTGTTCACCTGCTCTCTTAAAAAAAAAAGATTTTTGAAAATTAAAAAAAAATTTAAAAATGAGATTCTTAGCATGAACACAAACCTACTGAGTGAAATTTTCAGGGAATGGGGGCAAGCTGAGAATTTGCTTCTTTGGCAAGTTCTCCAGATGATAGTTTTTGCACAGCAAAGTTTGAGAATCACTTGCAGCAAATAATACTAATTCTCAGCACTTTCAGACCGCTAATGTTGGGTTAGGTTTCAACTGCAGCCAGCTCTGTGATATTGCCTTGCCCTTGACTCACTCACCTCAGGGATTTTCATAGTGTCCATAGTGTGGGGCAGGAATGGCAAATGGCCCAGTGAATACCATGGCAGCTCCTGCCATTATATAACAGGTTATACAAACCATCTCTCTAGCACAGATGCAGATGTACAAATCTTACACTGTACCAGAAGGGCCATTTAGAACACAATATAACATGCCAAGGAAGAAACAGTATCTCTGGTACAAAAATTAAGTCACTCTTGCAAATTACAAAAAGTAAGTCACTCTCCCCAGAGTGGATAGCTAGGGCAAATACCATTTTCTTCCTTCATATACCACAAATAATTTTTAGTTAAGCAAACAACAACAAAAGCCAGACATCTTTTATGCCCTCACTTTGCTGAAGACATTTCTGCAGCTGTAGGCAGATAACACCTGACAGTACTCCTTGTGCCCAAGGTATAGCTATGTTGGATGCCTGCCAGGAGCAACCAAGTGGAATTTGAAAATACAGGAGAGTTAACACCTCTAGGGACGTGGTTCTCAAAGTGTGACCCCCGGACAATAGCCCCAGCATCACGTTAGAACTTCCTAGAAACCCAAAATTTTCAGCCCTATCCCAGACCTACTAATCAGAAACTCCAGGGTAGAGTCAACAATGTGTGGTTGCACAATCTTTCCAGGTGATTCTGATGGATATTAAAGGTGGAGAGCGAGTAGATGCATTAGAGTCACCTGAAGACTATGTGAAAAACCAAAAACTGATCTTGCCCCTCAGCTGCCCCCACCCAGATTCTGATGCGGTAGGTCTGGAGTGGGTCCAAAGAACCTGCATTTCTAACAGGTTCCCAAGTGATACTGATGCTACTGGTCTCAGGACCACACTTTGAAAATAACTGAACTAGGGAAACCCTCACCCACTGTGGAACAGAAGCAGGTAGGTAAATGATTCCATCTTCCATGTCTCAGTAGATAATCCTGAGGCACATTTTTTGAGATTCCTACAGAATCTTCCCAACAGAGTTCAGGTTGTGCCTAGCAGTAACCAGTTTAATCACACACCCTTGGTTTGGCTTTACTTCTCTGTTCTGCTCTTCCAAGCCCCATGCTCCAATTCCTTGGGATCACTTCCCAAAATAACAACTGCTACAAGTACAGTCTCATGCTCTACATTTTTTGGAGGAACCCATACTCAACAGCACCTATTCCATTAACCTCAACATATAAGTATATTGTCCAACAGATTTCAATCATCTCTTGCAATATTCACTTTCTTAGCGCATATTTCATTATCTCCTTATTTCAGTAAGTGCTCATATTCGTTCCTTTGAGTTTGGAACATGAGTTTCCTAATACTCAGTAAAAATATCCCAACTTCCACCAGAATTGCCCTGAGTTATGCTTCAAGAATATTGTTTTTATTTGCATACCCAAATAAATACCTTCTAATCCAAATATTCTTCAATATCAATATCTATGTTGATATCAGTCAATGTCAGTAACCATGGCAGGATAACTGCTACCTGACTTCCTGCTGACATCTGCAGTCTGTGACATGTTGTCAGAAGGTATGACTGAAGACTAATTTTGCCCCAGTGGGACTGCAAATTAGGAAGAAAGCAAGACCATTAATAAGTTTGCAATGGTGAGCTCCTTCTCCCTAAAATATCCCTGTCCCTCCAGGATTCTCTCCTCCCAAAAAAGTCCTCCTATGGAATTAAAAAAAGGATTTAACTCTACCAAGGTTTTCTTTTTTTTTTTTTTTAGTTTATTTAATATATATAGTTTTTATTTATATTTAATATATAGTTTTTTTAACTTTATTTAAGCTTTATTTAAAAATATAATGCAACCCCACCACCCTCTCCCAACCCCTCTTCCCCCCACCCCCCTCAGTTTGTTTTATGACATTAAGAGTCTCTTTTGGTTTGTCTCCCTCCTGATCCCATCTTGTTTCATTTTTACTTTTCCTACCACCTTAACTCCCACCCCCGTTGCATCTCCACTTCCTCATATCAGGGAGATCATGTGATAGTTGTCTTTCTCCAGTTGACTTATTTCGCTAAGCATAATACACTCTAGTTCCATCCATGTCGTCGCAAATGGTAAGATTTCATTTCTTTTGATGGCTGCATAGTATTCCATCGTATATATATACCACCTCTTCTTTATCCATTCATCTGTTGATGGACATCTAGGTTCTTTCCATAACTTGGCTATTGTGGACATTGCTGCTATAAACATTCGGGTACACGTGCCCCTTTGGATCACTACATTTGTATCTTTAGGGTAAATACCCAGCAGTGCAATTGCTGGGTCATAAGGTAGCTCTATTTTCAACTTTTTGAGGAACCTCCATGCTGTTTTCCAGAGTGGTTGCACCAGCTTGCATTCCCACCAACAGTGTAGGAGGGTTCCCCTTTCTCCACATCCTCGCCAGCATCTGTCATTTCCTGACTTGTTCATTTTAGCCATTCTGACTGGTGTGAGGTGGTATCTCATTGTGGTTTTGATTTGTATTTCCCTGATGCCTAGTGATGTGGAGCACTTTTTCATGTGTCTGTTGGCCATCTGGATGTCTTCTTTGCAGAAATGTCTGTTCATGTCCTCTGCCCATTTCTTGATTGGATTATTTGTTCTTTGGGTGTTGAGTTTGCTAAGCTCTTTGTAGATTTTGGATACTAGCCCTTTATCTGATATGTCATTTGCAAATATCTTCTCCCACTCTGTCAGTTATCCTTTGGTTTTGTTGACTGTTTCCTTTGCTGTGCAAAAGCTTTTGATCTTGATGAAGTCCCAATAGTTCATTTTTTCCCTTGCTTCCCTTGCCTTTGGCGTTGTTCCTAGGAAGAAGTTGCTGCGGCTGAGGTCGAAGAGGTTGCTGCCTGTGTTCTCCTCAAGGATTTTGATGGATTCCTTTCTCACGTTGAGGTCCTTCATCCATTTTGAGTCTATTTTCGTGTGTGGTGTAAGGAAATGGTCCAATTTCATTTTTCTGCATGTGGCTGTCCAATTTTCCCAACACCATTTGTTGAAGAGGCTGTCTTTTTTCCATTGGATGTTCTTTCCTGCTTTGTCGAAGATTAGTTGACCATAGAGTTGAGGGTCTATTTCTGGGCTCTCTATTCTGTTCCATTGATCTATGTGTCTGTTTTTGTGCCAGTACCATACTGTCTTAATGATGACAGCTTTGTAGTAGAGCTTGAAGTCGGGAATTGTGATGCCACCAACTTTGGTTTTCTTTTTCAATATAATATTCCTTTGGCTATTCGAGGTCTTTTCTGGTTCCATATAAATTTTAGGATTATTTGTTCCATTTCTTTGAAAAAATTGGATGGGATTTTGATAGGCATTGCATTAAATGTGTAGATAGCTTTAGGTAGCATAGACATTTTCACAATATTTATTCTTCCAATCCATGAGCATGGAACATTTTTCCATTTCTTTGTGTCTTCCTCAATTTCTTTCATGAGTACTTTATAGTTCTCTGAGTATAGATTCTTTGCCTCTTTCGCTAGGTTTATTCCTAGGTATCTTATGGTTTTGGGTGTAATTGTAAATGGGATTGACTCCTTAATTTCTCTTTCTTCTGTCTTGTTGTTGGTGTAAAGAAATGCAACTGATTTCTGTGCATTGATTTTATATCCTGACACTTTACTGAATTCCTGTACAAGCTCTAGCAGTTTTGGAGTGGAGCCTTTTGGGTTTTCCACATATAGTATCATATCATCTGCAAAGAG
>ML101727.1:0-183646 GCA_003697995.1 Taxidea taxus jeffersonii
AAAAAAAAAAAAAAATAAAGGTAACCAAGTCATTAGTGCCTGGATCTGCTGAAAAGCACAACTCAGGTTCCCTTGGGTTTCCTCTGACTCACATGAATTTACTCTCCCTGTATTAGTCAGAGTAAGCCAACTGCTGTAACAAACACCCCCCTCATTCCACTGGGATAACAACACATGATTATTTGTGTAACAGTCTGATTTGGAGGAACAGCTCCCCCGGACAGCTTTCTTCCAAGCAGACATCTGAGGACACTTGTACTTTATACTTTAAGCCTCCAGTGTTCCCTGCTCAAACCCTTGCCTGTCTCCTCCCAGGAGAGGAAAGAAAGGGGAGAATTGTATGTGGGAGCATCCACAGCCACGTCTGGGAGCAGGAACGTGATCTCTGCCTACTTCCTTTGTCCAGAGCTCAGGCACGTGGCTGCACATGACTTCAAGAGGCCAGCAAATACAGACTATGTGTCAAGGAGAAATAGGGAAAAGGCTTGTTGAGCATCTAGTCAGTCCTTGCCACAGTGTCTCTCTCCCTTCCTCTCTCTCTCTCGACTAAGATAGACTGTTTGGGGCTCTGGCTTGACCCAGAGGCTTGGGAGTCACTGCAGGAGAAGGGCAACATTAATTAGAGGGTGATGCCCTGGGGTTTCAAGGTGATTATTAATCAGGACAATGTCATGGTCAAGAAGTTGTAATGCCAAACTAAATTTTTATCTCTTGTATTCCAGACCTGTTTTGTCCATTTTTGAGCCAAAGAAAGGGAAGGTTCTGCAGCCAGAGTGCCAGTAGAACAGAGGACTAGGCTAGGTTTCCCATTGTTAACTGGCACCCGCTTGTCACCCATGCCCCCCACCACTGCCAGCCAAGCTTAGTGGATCATGACCAGTGCTACTCTAGCAATACAGTGTTTTCTTTCTGCATTTATAAGCAACCCTGAATCCAGGATAAGCAACATTGTCTGCAAAGGTATGGAAATTCCAGTCTGGTGAGGCACTGTGAAGGACAGGCTGTGGTCCCAGGGGGTGATCATAGAAATGGTTATTATTTTGGGTGTTCTGGCTTGCGACAGCCCCCGCTCTTTGGGACAGATACACAAATGCTCTAACTTCTTGGAATATCCGTGGCTGACTGCTCACAGTTCACAGGGATGCCTGTCTTGTAGGAACTGCCTTGCCCAAAGTTAGAGCTTCCCCCTTGCACAACTCCCACGTAGCCCATGGCCAGTGACTGCCTGCTTGGAGATGTAAAGGCCTAACCCTCTTGACTCAATTCGGGACAACTCCGAAGGGCCATTCGGGCTCCAGAACTCCCCACAGAATCTGCAGGTCTCACAGGTCTCACAGGTCTCAGTTACAACCTCATTACAAGTCAGCTTCTCCTCCTGCCCAAATCTGCCTTCTTCACTGCCTTACATATGTCTAGCTCCAGAACTTGCCCCAGTAAATCGTCTGCATGCCAAGTCTCACCTAAGAATTAGCTGATACAAAAATAGGGTTTTAGGAAGTTTACCTCCAAAATGGGACTTTGGGGATGGGTCGGTCACTGGCTCTGTGACAGTGCAAACCCCATCACTGTCATTGGTAGAGGACTAGCCCCTAGGTACTGGAGCAGTGCAGTTGTTGAAAGCCAGGAAGTTTCTGTGCAACTGTTAAAGCTTTCATCAGCGATAGACTGGTATAGGATATCCATAAAAGGGGACACATGGCCTGTTGCAGTGTTTCTCGTGTTTGAGAGGGACAAGGGAGATGATAATTATAAGGACCATGGAATTGGGTGACTGTGGCTGAGCACCATTGATTTTTGAAGGATAAATAATGACAGGCTCAGTTGATGAATCACCATTTCAGCACAAAATATGAAATCTAGAGGGCCTTCTTAGTAGCATTTAGGGAAACCCTAATCTCCTGTACAGCTAGAGTACCAGGAGAATAGAAAACTAGGCTCAGGACTTCAACATTAAAGTAGTAGAGCTTCAGATAGGATTGAATTCACAGACTCAGTAAGTATCCTATAACACGGACAGGTCCCTAATAGGGAAGGAGTAGAGTGCTAAGACTTGGAATATGGCAATTTAAGTAAATACAGCTAAGTGCCTTGACTTGCTGGGCCTTCAGAAGTCCCTTCCTGCCCTCTGCCCTGTTAGATAATCGCCCTCCCCTTCCTTGAAGATGATGCAGAGACCTCAAATAAGGCATTCACTTTACAAGACAATGTTTGCCTGCTTCAGGATCTATCCCCTCCCCCTGCTCCCAGCAAGGAATCCAGGAAGGAAGATCAAATTCCAGTACAACGAGATTGGAGATGAGACTGAGCCTTTTACAGAAGGAGAGAGAGTATACACCGAAGTTGCTGCAAGGCATGGCTAACATGTCTCTGTAGTAGCTAGTAGCATATGCATGGGGATGAATTCTAGAGTACTCGATAAAGAGGAGCAGAACATAAGGCTGGATAATCAAGAGTTTATCGATATGGGAACGTCTCCTTTCTATATGATTTAATGCCTTTGCACGGCCCTGGCTAGAAGGGCTGTTAGGATCTGGCAAAAGCAAAGACCCACACTCTGATGCCGAAATGCCAGAACATCCATGGTGGATGGTGAAAGAAGAGATCAAACAGCTCAAAGAAGTTGGAACACTAGAGTACATATACAGTATCAGGCCAGACCCCCACCAGTTGAGAAGGTTTCATGGGAAGGCCTAAAGGACACTCCAGGTGCCAAACCAATAAGGAGTACCTGGTGAACATGGGCTCAGCTCTGTGATGGTTGTTCTCTATAGGCTAAGGCTGATGGTAGGACAGGCTCATGCAGGACTGGGTTTTTGAGTAGCCTGATTAGATCCTCAAACAATAAAGGTCCAGGTGGTGGACCTTTCCCTTGGAAAACAAGGTAATTGCAATTACTGGAATGAAGCAAGTTGGCCACAGGTATGACAGTATGTGGCAAAATTCAAGTGGTATTTGGGTTTGGCTTTGGGTTTAGAGGAAGAATCTAATTTTCAAAGGACTATAGAGGTATTAATAGAAGTTGTGTTTCCAGAAGCATGTTAGACGAGCAAAGAGGATATTTCTTGGTCAACACAGGCAAAAGATATCAAGGATCGATGACAAGAAGGCTGAGGGGAAACCTCTCAAATTAAAATTCATGTTACATCGTCAAGTTTCCAAACCTGAGTCAGTCCTCAGACCCAGAACACTGGAGGCAGAACAAGATGCTGGTTCCCTATGAAAAGAACCCTGCAACTCCATAGCAATTGCATTCAGTTGAAATTTTTCTAGTCCTTTTCCCATGGACTATCACCATTTACTCAAGTGACAGTCTATTTGGGAAAAGGGAATACCCAAACTCTTCAATGATTATTAGACACAGAGTCAGAATTGATAATGATATCCAATATAGAACTCAATATGCCACAACAGTCCTCCTGTTAAAGTTTAATCCTGAAGATCAATTTGGGGATATATTGCCAGTGGAGCTGTAATGAGGCCAGGAAATTAATGGAATCTTGGAATCCTAGGTCTGGCTCACAGGGGACCCACTGGTTTCACAGACCCACCTGAGGATCGTTCACTGGTATAATTGGAATAGATGTATTTGGAGTTTGGCAGAAGCCCTTACCATTGGTATTGGTTCCTTAACCTGTACCATAGGAAATTTAGTGGGGAAAGCCAAATGAAAGGCTCTGCAACTATGCCTCCACCCCAAGCCAACATAGCAAATCGAAAGATGACTTTGAAACCTGGTGAGAATGGTGGGCATTAGTGCTACCTACAAAGATATAAAGAATGCAAGGTGATAGTCTATGACAAATCCCCATTTAATTCACTAGAATAGTCCCTATAAAATGGAATGAATCATGAATGAATGATTCACCACCATAAATTTAATCAAGCGGTGTCCCCAGTTGCAGCTGCAGAGCCAGATGTGGTTTTACTCCAGCGGCTGAATATAGCCCCCAACACATATTAAATGGCCACTGATCTAGTGAGTGCATTCTTCTCCATCCCTATAAGGAAAGAGGATCCAAAATAGTTCATATTCATGTGAGATGGATGAGAGTATATAATTATATTCTTATTTTAGGTTATGTTAATGATTTGGCCCTCTGTTGTAACATGGCTAAAAAGGAGATGGATTGTCTGACATTCCACAGAATATCACATTGGTCCATTATATTGACAATGCCATGCCAATAAGACCAAATGAACAAGAAGTGGCTAGTATGTTAAAAGCCTTGGCAAAATACATATGCTTCAGAGGGTAGAGATTAAACCTCAGGACCTTCCCACATTAGTAAACTTTTTAAGGATCTAGAGTTCTGGAGAATGCCAGAATATCCCTTCCAAATAAAACAACATTGTATTTTACACCTCCTACTAAGAAAGTAGCATAAATCTTAATAGCCTCTTCAAGTTCTGGAGGCAGCATATTCTGTGCCTGGGAATTCTCTCTCACCCATTTTCTGGGTAACATTAAAAGCTGTGAACACTGAGTAGTATCCAGAGAAGGAATGAGTTTAGTAGAAGGACCAGGTTGTGAGAAAGTGGTCTGACACTTGAGCCATAAGACTCAGGAGATCCTATGGTTCTAGATGCATCTATGGTGAGAGAAAATAGTGTGCAGAGTTGATGGAAATTCCCCATAGACAAATCATAATGTCAACTTCTGGGGCTCTAGAGAAAGTCCCCCAAAACAGGGGATGATCACCATCAAAAAAAAGTAGTTACCAGTGTGCTGCTTGCCCCTGGTAAATACAGAGCCTCTGACAATGAGATAAAAGGGACCTCTCCATCATGAACTGGGTTCAGTCGCAAGGCAGAGCCAGTTCCATGGCAATGCATTCTAAAATGGATATGGCATGCCTAAGGTTAGGAATAAGAGCTAGAGAGCACAAGTAAGCTAATGAAGCAGGTAGCCTAGAGCCCTGTAACATCAATCATTTTACACTAGGGTATCTCCCATAGTTTATATCTGTGGCTTAATGGAACGGGCTTTGTGATGAGATAGCAGATAAGTATAAAGTCCAAACGTTATTTATAGGATAACTGTGATGGATGGTGATGAGGGGAAATCGTCCCAGTGGGCTTTGATGTTAAGTGCAATTAGTCACCAATTTTGTGTATAGGGAGAACTGACCTGAGGAAAAAATGTAGATGAACCCATGGGCAATGGCAAATGGTCAGGACCTGGAAGGAGAAAGATTAGAAGACCAGAGACAAAGAGGTCTATGAAAACGATAAGTGGGTGCATCTGTGGAAGTGGACAAGAAGCATGAAGTTAATAACCAGCAGAGAACATCCACTATGGGCAAGGGACTAAACAACTAGGCAGAATGACTTGATCACTGGCTAAAAACCAGTCTCTGTCAGCGGCAATCCTACTGATGGCTCAATGCTCGCATGACCTTAATAGCCGCGGGTGCAAGAATGGAGGCTACGCTTGGGTTGCCATTCTTTAAAGCTGATTCGATGACTGCTGCCATTGAGTGGAGGCAGCCAATAACTTTGGGAATGGGCTAAGAACTTTGAACAAACACCATGGATTATTGATTATTCTTACCTTTTCATCATGTTAGCTTTTGAATGCCTTTGTGTGCCCACAGATAGTGCTGAGAGTGATATATTTTTCTGTAGGCCAGTCTGTCTCTGCAATAAATTTCTCAGTTGCTTCCAGTAAGAGCATAAAGAAGAAGTACTCCTGCTCCCACAGGAGGCAGTAAGAACAAGAATGCATTGCTTGAAGAAGGGTCATTAAGCACAAAGGGTATAGTAAAAACTACATTGGAAAATGATATGCTTTTGTATATAGAAAATTCTAAGGAAGACACACACACACACACACACAACTATTAGAACTAATAAGCAAGTTCAGCAAGGTGCAGAATACAAGATCAATATATGAAAATCAATTGTAGTTTGAAACATAATGAACAATCCAAAAATGAAATTGAGAAGATAATACTATTTATAATGGCATCAAAAGGAGTAAAACACTTAGGAATAAATTTAGAAAAAGAAGTTTGAGATGGTTAAGACCAAAACCCACAAAATATCATCAAAAAAATTAAAGATTTAAATAGAAAGATGTTCCGTGTTTAGGGATCAGAACACTTACTTGTTATTGTTAAGATGATGATACTCCCCAAATTGATCCACATATTTAACACAATTCCTATCAATCCTGGCTGCCTTTTTTTCTTTTAACAGAAAATGACAAGCTGAACCTCAAAACTCATGTGGAAATGAAAGAGACTGAGAATAGCTATAACATCCTGACCAAAACAAAGTTGGAAGATACACATTTCTTAATTTCAAATTTTACTACTAAATCACAATAATAAATACATTGTGGTACTCATATGAAGTTAAACATATAGATTGAATGAACAGCAGTAAGAGTCCAGATCACGCCATACATTTATGGTCAATTTTTGACACATGTGTCAATACAATATCATGGGGGAGGAAAAGTCAACAAATGGTGCCAGGACGAATGGATATTCATATGCAAATGAAGTTGGAGCCCTGTGTTACACCATATACACAAATCAACTCAAAATGGATCAGAGACCTAAATGCAAGAGATAGAACTGTGAAGATTCTTAGAAGAAAAAAATAGGCATAAATATATGTGACCTTAGATGAGGAGCTTGAGCTAGGACATCCAAAGCCTAAGCAACAAAAGAAACAATAGATAAATTGGACTTCATTGAAATTTTAAGCCTTTGTACTTCAAAGGACACTATCAAAAAAGTGAAAAGAAAATCCACGTAATGGGAGAAAATACTGGTATTTGCAAATTGTGTGATGTTTATGTGTCATATATATTGTATGATTGCATTTGTACAAAGTTTTTCTGAATAGGCAAATCTGTAGCAATAGAAAATCAAGGAGCAGTTGCCGAGGGCTGGGGGTCAGGGAGGAGTGGAGATTGCCTGGTAATAGGTACATGATTCTTTCTTGGGTGATGTAAATGCTTGGGAATTAGATAATGGTGATCGACGCACGCCTTTTTAAATAAAAACTACTGGATTGTGTCCTTTGAGGGGTGGATCTCATGGCATATGGATAATATCTCAATAGCACTATTATTTTTTAAAGAAGAAAGGAGCAAAGGGCATCAGACTGTGAGATTGGATGTCGACCTTGAGCCTTAGGTTAACTCATCATCGTGTCCATGACTGTGTGCCTAGACACACTGCCCCCACTTCTTAGAACATTTTCCCTACCTTTATTTCTGCCAATTCACGTCTTATACTTCTAACATAACTGGAATATAAACTGCCTTTCTCGTGTCAGTATCTAGAAAACGTACGGCCATACTACACCCTGGTTCCCATCAAAGAATTCAACCAGGAGTTGACTGCAATCCATACTTGCTAAAAGTGCACTTGTGATGTGCTATTTGAAAAAGACAGTCTAATGGGTATGTTAACTAGCCATTCTCTGAGACACTCCCAAGCTCTCTCACTGTAATGAGTTAGATCATTAGAAACAAGGTACCTGGGCCATGTGACCGAGCCAGGCACAGGCTTGCTAGTGGTGAGTGATGCTATAATATTATATTCTCTGCTTTTATAGAGGGCTTATATAAGAAATGCCCATTTAAATGGCTTATCTATGTCTGCCACAGAACTGTAATTGAAGGCTTTTCCATTACATTACCCAATGACCCTTATGTAAGGGCCCAGACGATAAACTCCTTTGTTTCCAGGAAAGAGTGTACTTCTACAGGTAACATGGATGTTTCTTTTTCCTTTCCTTTGCTTTCCTTTGTTTTTCTTCCCTTTCCTTCCCTTTTCCTTAAACATAGAAACTAATGCAATTGAAACAGCCCACATTTAATGGGCCTGCCATGACAACATCCTAACATGTATGTACTATCATCACCCCTCTTTTACAGATGTGAAAACTGATGCCAGAAGAGATTAAATGACAAAGCCTACCCCTCTGCCCTGGGAAGGGGCAGAGATAGGATTTGAACCAAGGCAGCCTGACTCCAGGAAGCAGGCTAAGGCCAGCTTCTGCTTTCCTTAGCTTTATGGCCTCCTCACAAGGTTTATTTCCTAAGTCATCTGAAAAATGTTTGAATTAAGAGAGTGTACATACTAAATACATGTTTGCTTTATTTCCCACATCTCCTAGCTGAAAATGCTCAATAAATAACATTGATTGATTGATTTCTCCAAGTGCTAAGATCCTTGGAAGACTGACCCCACATAAATTCTGATGGCTGTGCTTATTAATGATGCAAGGGTAGTGATCGCACAGGCTGGAGGAGAGGAGGACAGGACCGGAAGCCGAAATAATTCATGTGCTTTCTTAGATGAAATGCCTGGAAGTTTCATGGCACCTTAGCAGGCTAAAGTCTGGGCCTCTGGGTGCTTGCACACTGCTGGTGGGGATTTAACCATCTTATCTGATGTATGTTTCCACAGAGTGACAGGTACTCCCTGTCCCACTTCTGAACAGATTTACTCCATCTGATAGGCTTGGGGGAAAGACCTTTACTCAGTCAGCATGATTCAGCTGGTCTGTAGGGCTGCTTATCTGTAAACACATTCATAAGCAAGCTAGTTCTCAGCTTGCAGAATTTTGATGTAGTTAAGTTTCCTTTCTTTCCTCTCCCCTCCCTTTTCTTACCTTACTAAGTATCTATAGGTCTGAAACCCAGCTCCTATGTGATTGAGAAATTAGCACCAAGATTTTCATAAGTGAGGACCTCACCTCCTAGTCAGACATCACTGACCTTTTTGGTTTCTTAGTCCCCATAGTTTCCGGCAGACTCTCATTTCAGAGCCCTCAATGCTGCAGGAAAATGACAGGCACCCTCTCTGAGAACTCGCTCCTCCAAGGGCAGTCTCGGGACCAGCTGCAGCAGCATCACCTGGGAGCAAGTTAGATGTGCAGAATCTGGGGCCTCACTCAGGCCTGCCGAATCGGACTCTGCAGGGGAATCTTACACACCATAAGGCTGGTGAAGGCCCGCATGGAGGGGAGGGACCTGCTCTACCAAACAAAGCTCCCGTGGACATCCCTGGAGTGTGCCTTGGACGGAATGGGAAGGTGCTGATGTGGTACTCAGGGGTCACAAGTAAGGGCACCAGCCAGATGTGTGCCCTCAGGGGGCTCTGCGGCCACTTTTGCTCCTTTCTGCTCTCTGAGATGGGGCACCCACGTTGTATGTTAGGTTTTTCCCTCCACTGGTGTGTGAAACATCTAAAGACCGGGGTATTGCTTCCATAGTTATTAGAAGTTTCACAACGAACATCCTCAGGGCCTCCCAGGGAGTAATTTTCTCCCATTCTCTATACCACCAGTGCTTGGTACATCTCTACTGGAGAGTGCACCCCTCTGACTAGTCTATGCATTCTCCCCCACCCCACAACATTGTATTGTGCCGAGACTCATAGAATCTTGTTTGTCCTGCACCTACCTAGGGCCTAGCACTTACCAAAAGAAGGGAGGGAGGGAGGCTGGGAGGGAACATATGAAGGAAGGGGAGGGAGGGGAAAGAGAGAGGGATGGAGGAGGGAAAGAAGAAAGAAATAGCATTGAGTTTTCGGGAATTGAAAGCATATCTGTATTTTGGAAGTTGGGAAGGATTGGCGAAAGTATGCAGAGAGGTGAGTGTTCAGAAAAAGAAAGGAAAGAAAACCTTAGGAAAGTCTTAAAGGACGAAGCATCTGGGTTACAGATAAGGGGATAAGTCAAGAATTATGATCACTTAAATACAAGTGTGGGGCCAACATGCAAATTCAGATCTGACTTAATAGCCTGTGCTGTCTCCTGTGCCACACCGCCTTTAAAGGCATGAAAGGACAGCAGTGGAAGGACCCCTAATATCTGCATGAGAAAGCCAATTCCCTTGTCCACAGGGGAGCACACGGGGGCCCAGAGAAGGGGATTGACTTGCTCACAGTTACAGAGCTGCTGGTGGCAGGCACAGAATAAGAAACAGATCAAAGAGGGTGTGTCTATAGCCAGTCACAGAACCTGAATTTGTCAACCTAAACCTTCCAGACCAGGGGCAAGTTCTTTGTCTCAGTGGTTCCTTTAGTCTCTTTCCTCGCTCTGCTGCTGCACAGAGCAAGAATTCTCAGTGCACAGCAGACTGTTGCGCCATTACTGTTCTCTGCCAGGGCCCTAGCCCTAGGTCATGTGTTTGCCATAGGGACTGCACAGCCTACGATCTCCGTGTGTCGTTAGTACTCAGACATCTCTAGCCCTCACAACAAAGGTGGTTTGCAGAAGTTACCAGATGTGTAATGGTATTCAAACTCTAATTGATGGTAGAGAAAACAGCAAGCAATTGGAGGCAGGATGTTGTATTTAAAAATCATTGAGCTGACAGAGTTATCAAGAAACCAGCAAATTGATCCTTCTATCTCCAGCCTAGATGGAAACATTTCTACTCCGTGCTTAGAGCTTCTCAGGGGAGAGACTTCAGCCTTTGCCTTTTGGTTGTTACAACAGCTGGATCCTTTTGCTAGATCCACTCCCAGGAAAAGATGGGAGGATATTCCTACCTCTAGGAAGTCCTCTTCTCCTTCCCAGAAATGTGTCTTCCCTTCCCCATCCTCACATTCCTGAGCCCTGAAACTGGGTCCCTGTCATCTCCCAAGACCTAGCTATCATTCGTTCACAGAGAGAGGGAGGGAAGGAATGCTGTTCTTCCCCGCTGATAGAGAAAACCTCAGGCAAGTTCTCGGACCTCTTCTCCCTCATGTCAGAAACAGGTAGACTAGATGGCCCCTGAAAACCTTCCAGCTCCAAAAATCTAATCCTCGATTTTGCCAGTGGTTAACTTCTAAGACTTATTTCTTCCTAAAGGCATTTTAATTTTCATATATATATATGGAAATATATAATGGAAAAAATATAATGGAGTATAATGGAAATATTATATATATATATAATGGAAAAAATCTTTCCTATATGCAAGAGAACAGACTCACACAATGAAATCACGGGCTTTGGAGGTGCTATTTGGGGACAGGACATTATGGAGGCCATACATTCCATCTACTCACCAGGCAGCACTGGCCATCATGATGACTATTCTCCTATTTGTGAAAAGAAGCCAAGAATTGGATCTGAAGTATTTGTGATTCCCTGTATTTGAAGAGATCTTCATTTTTTTTTTATTGTGGATGCATGAATATGCTTGCAGAGCATAGCATAATATTATTAGCAGGAGGCATTAAATGTGTTATTTAGTATTAGAGGTATTAGTCTCAAGCATTAGGGCAGATTAGCATTTGATATATTAGTTCTTCAGGGTTACAATTAAGGCTTGGATTCCTGATTGTTATATCCAATAACTGAATTGTGATTTGGCTCTTAATTCTACATTGAGTTCACCAACATTGACAGCCCAGTACTAATTAATTAATGACAATTCTTTATTTTCAACTGTGTATAAATAGGTTGTTCACATCTTCTGACTTATAGACTTTCAAGGTGATAAATTTTTTTTTATATTTTATTTATTTGACAGACAGAAATCACAAGTAGGCAGAGAGGCAGGCAGAGAAAGGAGGAAGCAGGCTCCCTACCGAGCAGAGAGCCCGATATGGGGCTCGATCCCAGGACCCTAGGATCATGACCCGAGCCGAAGGCAGCAGCTCTAACCCACTGAGCCACCCAGGTGCCCCTCAAGGAGATAATTTTGACTATGGACAGCCTTTTCACATTGTGGCATTCCTTAGCCTAGATTTCTGAGAAACTCCATGCTGAATGCATAGCTTCAAGCCTTTAAAAAACTCTTAAGAGGGGTGCCTGGGTGGTTCAGTGGGTTAAGCCACTGCCTTCAGCTCAGGTCATGGTCTCAGGGTCCTGGGATCGAGTCCCACATCTGGCTCTCTGCTTAGCAGGGAGCCTGCTTCTCTCTCTGCCTGCCTCTCTGCCTACTTGTGATCTCTCTCTCTGTCAAAGAAATAAATACAATCTTAAAAAAATTTTATTTTCAAATAAAATCTTGGAAAAAAAAAAAAGAGAATGAACTACTGTTGAAAAAAAAAAAAAGGAACTCTTAAGAAATCTTACCTGCCCATCCTTTACCCCCTCCACACTCCCTCCCTTCTCTCACCTGCTATCCAGAAGCAAAATCTTGAGCCTGTTGCTTTGACCCAACTCTGGTACTCCAGACATCCCATCACTGTCTCAGAACAGAAAAGTCAGACATCCATCACAGATAACAGATGACTAGGTCAAATATAAACATCCCTATGGCGATTAATTAATAATGTCTTTTAGGCCTTCTGTCAATATGGTACTTGCATTTGGGCTCATAAGGGCACTCCTAAATATTTACCAATATGTAAGAGTGCTTTTAAATGGACTTGATATGCTCAGCTCTGTGGTTTAAGCCTTCAAGCAGGCAAGAAGTGGAAATCTTTGTAACTGGGTGCATATATTTCTTTTTTTTTAAGATTTTATTTATTTGACAGAGAGAGAGATCACAAGTAGGCAGAGAGGCAGGCAGAGAGAGAGGAGGAAGCAGGCTCCCTGCTGAGCAGAAAGCCTAATGTGGGGCTCAGTCCCAGGACCCTGAGATCATGACCTGAGCCGAAGGCAGAGGCTTAACCCACTGAGCCACTCAGGCGCCCCTGGGTGCATATATTTCTAAAGTCTTAATACATCCCACTATCATCTTCCCAGAGCCTTCCTAAGACAAGGAGTCTGAGATAGAAGACACAATACCCTTCTTAAGAAGCACAGCACTATCCGCCTGCCTTTCCCCCAGTCTGGTCTGAGTCAGAGACTTTGACAACTGAGGTTTCCCACCCCTCCATGGTGGCACCTGCCCAGGTAAGACATGAGCCCTCTCGTACTGACTCTGTTCTCACCAGGGCAATTACCTTTATGCCACTGGAGGCGTACGCTGCTGGCTTTGTGCATAGCACCTTTCCAATTGTTTTCCTCCTCACGCTGTGCAGACATGGGTGAGAGCCTGTGCCCACCGAATCCTACAGCATGTAGACATCCAGAGTCAGTGCTAAACTCAGACTCTGATATCTGTCTTACACCTCTCAGACCCCATCACTGGGCAGTATCAACGCCCTCTTACCTCTGGCATCCCCCTTCCCACAACAGCACACTCCTCTGGCACGTCAGCCCCCCACTGATGAAGGCGATGTCTTCTGGTTCCATCTTCCAGATGAGTGATGTGGTATAAACTCCCCAAAGCCAGCAGTGGCTGAATAGAAATAGCCAATACCTGTGTGTCTACCCCTAGATTCTCCCAGCACTCTGGCTTCTACCCTAGTGGGCTCCAGGGGTATTGTGAAGAAAGAAATGCTGGATTTCAGGTCCTTGTGGGTTGAAATACGGTACCATGATTAAATATGATGCTGATATGGTGAGTGCTGTGAACGGTGTAAGCCTGACGATTCACAGACCTGCACCCCTGGGCCAAATAATACATTTATGTTAATAAAAATGATTTTTAAAATTTTTAAAAAAATATGTTGAATTCTTCTCTAGGCAACAATAAACATAGGAGGTTTGGGAGCATGTAGATATGACCATACTTTTTGTCTCCCAGTTCATTTTGTACCGGCGGAGCTATAGCCCAGGTTGGGAATGGAGCACTTGGTATGTACATGGTGACTTTGCCTGAAGAAAATGGGGATCATCATGCCTCCGCATTGTACTTGGAGCCTGTGGAGAATAGACAGGGCAGTGGTTCTCCAAGAGATTTGCTATGAAATGCTTCTCAGACCACCTGGGGGAGACACTATGGTGACAATGATGCCTTATTCTGTGGGGTGTATGTCAACCTGCTTTTTAGGCTGCGAAAGTGGTCATCAGACAGAATGGAGAAAACCAGTGCCACGTCTTCATCCTTTGTAAGGTGCAGAAAATGTGGGGAACTCTCCTGATGTCCGCTGCAGCATCGGCAAAGAGCAGCCCCCCGTTCACAAGTGTGCACCGAGCACAAAGCCTGTGGTTCCCCTTGTGAACAGGGACTTGGATGTTACTCTCTTGATAGTGGGAAATCCTGGCTGTAGGACCTGTGCTAGTTCTCATGCCTGGGAAAAGGTGTGGGAGGGAGGCAGGTAGCGAGATAACTCTGGGAGGGTCCTGCCCACTCCATTCATTTAACAACCCCCACATACACACAGGCACGCATGCGCACACACACACACACACACACACACACAGTTAAGTCAGACATCATTCACTTGTGAAAGTATACACTAATCAACCAGCCTCCCCCACAGCCATATCCTCCACCATCCATGAATACTCACGTATCACACACAGAGCAATTAAAAAAAAAAATTCCAGACAGCCCAGGGAGCTATACTTTTTCTTTTTCTCATTTTCCCCCCTAAAAAAAGGCCTTCTAAGAAGATATATTAAACCAGGTAAACTTTTACTCATATGTTCATGTGGCTGGAGCAGATTGACAAAGAAAACAATCACAAAATAAATATTTTTGTTTCGTTTTGTTTTGTTTTTAAAAAAGAACACTTCCCTATACACCGTCTCTTTCTAACGTGACGGAGCTGCTTTCTTGGACGGAACGGGTGCTGTTGCAAGAGGAGCTCCGGCTGGACCAGGAGGGACAACAGGGAGCGAAATGGTGAGGCTGAGGAAGCAGAGGGGGCCGGAGGGAGGGAGGGAGGAGGGGGACGCAGAGCAAGCCTGCCTGCCTGCCCATGCGGTCCTCTGTCAGCGTCACCTGGAGTTTCCCGGGGGAGCCGGCTTGAGAAGCAGTCAGTGTCTTCGAGGGCACAGACCAGGCAGCATACAAAAAGTAAGAACCAACATGGGGCATCACGAAACAACGCCATTTTAAGAAATCAGGTTAAAAAGAATACAAAAGTGACTCCACGGAGGGGGAGGAGGAGCTGCTCCTATTCCTACCGCTGTGCCCCCTCTTGCTTTCTTGAATGGTAAGAATCACCTTGCAGGATTTATTTTTTCATGGTGTGGCTGGTTCTTTTGCTTAATCTCTCCCTTGGTTCCTCTGCTTCAACTGCATCATTCGAAAGCACCGACTTTACAGATTTGAGGCTGCTGAGTTGTAGCCTCCCTGTGTGAGCGAGCGTGTATGCATATGTGTGTGTGCACGCGTGCGCACGCACATGGTGAGTGTGTGCGTGTGTGCAGTGGCAGTTTCTTTCTCTCCTGCCTGCTTCAGGCCAAGCCCTGAGGTCCTGTCCGCTGGGTGCTGCAAGTCCCAAGGGAGAACCCTGTTGGCACTAAGGTGAGGGCTTGGATGATCTCTGCACCCCGGGATCGGCGGATCGGCTGGACCACCTCCCTCCCCAGCCCTGGAGCGGGGCCCCCATTAGCTACAGAGTTTGCCTGTCTCGTACTCCACGGGGTTTGGCAGCTTGGAATTGAAAGCCCTCAGGGAGGACTGGATCCTGCCCACCTCGTTGTTGGCCAGCTTGAGCCGGTGCCGGAGCAAGCAGGAGAAAAGGTCGAGCCGGACTTTGCCGGGTGGGGAAAGCTGGTTTACCCGGTCCCTAAGCTCTATGAGCTGCAAGAGGGCAGAGTCCTGGGAACCTTGAGTGTATGGGTAGTCCAGCTGGAGAATTAAGTCCCGGATGGCGTCCGGGTCAAAGGGAAGGCTGTAGCCAAAGACCTGCAAGGTGTTGATTTTCATGTATCCTAAGTTCTTGGAGGGGTCGGTCATCTCCAGGGGCTCGTAGTAGATCGTCTCGTTGGAGCTGTCATCCAGGGACTTGATCCGGCTCCGCAGGTAAACATGGACTGTCTCGAAGAAGGTCTTCCACCTGTTCCCCAGGGTGATAGTCCAGTTTTGGCACTGGGCGGCCGCATCCACGTTAGTCCTCTCCCAGTTGGGGAAGCTGCCCTCACTCACGGGCATGAACCAGCTCTCAGAGTGGCTGCCCCCGAATGGGTTGACGTAGACGGCCATGACCGGCTCCAGGGTGCTGTTCTTGGTGAGGCAGATCTGCAGGGACAGAGCCAGCATCACGTGCACCAGCCCCGGCTGGTACTTGTTGCTCTTGAGCGTGAGCAGCATGCGTTTCCTCCAGGAGGGGTCGAACCAGCTGCCCAGGCGCATGTCGTTGCTGATGAAGATGGAGTGCACCTCGATGCGGCTGTCCCGCTTCTGCAGCAGGTACTTCAGCTCCAGGTCCTGCAGATCCGTCTCCAGCCCCAGGAAGTTCTCCAGGGACTCGGCCACCTCCGGCCGGCACGAGCCCTGCGCCAGCACGTAGCCCGGGTTGCAGCCCCCGCAGCGCGTGCTGTTGTCCGGAGCGCAGTGGGCGCAGGCGGGCCCCTCCCCCACAGCACACGGGATGGGGCCCTGGCAGGAAGCCTGGTCATAGGGGCAGGTGCAGCTGTGGCTCTGCTCCAGGAAGGTGCCGGGAAGAGTGCTCTCTGCACAGTAGAGGAGCGACTGCACTCGGTTCCACCAGTAGGACAAGGACCTTAGGGAAGGGAGGTAGACAGGAACTGAGAGTCATAGGAAGCCCATCACCGTCTCCCTCGAAGGTGGGAGGAGACTGACCAACAGGCAGGGGAGGCAAAGAGAAGGACAAAAGCCCCAAGTTCCCTGCATGATGGAAACCCCCTGCCGCACCACTCTGGAATGACTGAGTCAGGCCCGCAGTGCAACGTCTGAAGGACAGATCAACACCAGAAATACCTGACACCAGACTAGCCCGGCAAGCAGCTGGCCTCGTCCCACCGCGGTACCACCTCCTTCGCTCCCTCCGCAGCCTGCGGGATATCTCCCACAGCCTCTGCATCAAAACCCCTTCCGCAGTCTCCTAGGTAAGACTGTCCAACAACTGGCTCTCCCCGCTTCCCAGCGTCCCATCAGGTTCTTTCCGACTTCTCCGTCCCTGCCTTTTCTGTTCCCTCTGCTCTGTCATTCTGCCACCAGGAACAGGGATTCCTACGGCTGGCTCTCTCTTCCGTTTTACATTTCAGCTCCTCGGATCCCCCCTCAAAGAGATCTCCCATGACACCCTTTTCAAAAGATCCACCCAGTTGCTATCACATCGCGCTGTTTTCACGTAATGCACGGCAGGGATCAGGATTGGACCTCATTGTCTACTGGTGATGTGTCCCCTAATGGCTACTCTGCAGATGCCACGAGAACAGGGACGCCGCAGGATTGGCCAGCATGTTCTCGAAAACCAGGTAAGTACCTCAGAGTGATTTGTTGAAAAACACAAAGGAGCCCCCTCTGAGGAGCCTCTGCTGGCCCGAGCTCTCCACTCACACTTCCCTCTTCCCTCAGTGCGAGCGGCCTCAGTGCGAGTGGTACCTTAGCCGGGTGAGGCAAGGCCCCCCTCAGCACCCCACTTCCATCTCTCCCATACAATCTGGCTGAGACTTCCATCTCCGAGGTGGCTTTTCTCTCTGGCTCCTGCTTTTGACTAGACCATGCCTCTGATTTATGTTCCGGGAATGTGACTTTACGTGGCCACCACATAGTTAAAATTTTGCAGTTTTGGGGTCTCTGTGTATTTATTAGATCTTCCCAATGAACAAATACCCCCCATCCCCAAACACACTGCTTTAAATCAGGATATGCAATGTGCACTTGTTGACCCACTGGGCACACAAGGGGTGGAGGAGTGAGCATCGGAGGCCGGGCAGCCCCGCCTCGCCTTCCCCTCCTATGACAGAGCAGTCACTTGTGGGAAACAACCCAGTGTGCATATTCTCACCATATGCAGTCGGAGTGTGAGCTACAACTCCACCCCTTTCTTCCCTAAAAAAGCCTTAAAATAGAAATGAGTGAGAATTGGAATATTATTAGAATAACACTGGAATCTACCATAATTTATATAGAAGTAAAATTAGCTTGTTTCCTCTCCCTCACTTCAGACACAAGTCGGAATTGAGCAGGACACATAAGGAAGTAAAGATGGCAGGAGACTCTCCCAAGGCCTCACATGGGTCCCCACGGCCGGCTCTCCCACGTGGGACAGAGGGCCCCCCAGCCTCAGCTGCTCTGGGGGAAGGTGCGGAGCTCGGGCCCCGGGGGCTGGGGAGCTCACCTCTCCTTGGGCAGGCGGAAGCGAGGCTGCCGGGGGCAGCGCTTACAGAGGTTGAAGAGCCGCCGGACGATCCGATGGGTCTTCTTGAACAGCAGTTTCAGGCTGGCCCCCAGCTGCTGGTAGCGGTGCTGAAGGCTGGTGTCCATGGCCCAGAACTGCGAGATGGCCGTGGAGTTGAGGAACCTGTCGTCGGGCAGCCTTTTCAGCAGGGTCTGGAATTCCTCTGCAGGCAAGGACACAGAGTGGCGCTCAGGGGGCGCCATGCAGACCCTGGGAGGGGCAGGAGGGCACCCCCCCCAGACCCAACGGGCCTTGGTGAGTCCCTGAAAAAGTTTCCTTTTCAACAGCTTTATTTGGAAAATAACTAACATACCATAAACAATAGCTTTAGGATTCTTTCTTCTCTTTCCTGCCCCTAATAGGCTTCTGAATTTCAAACCAGATTTCTGTCACTGTCCAAGCAGGCCAGAGGTGCTGCTTTTGCCAGTGACCTTGGATGCACCATTTTCTCCCTCTGTAACTCCTTATACATCATTCACAACTGCCACAGGCTAGTCCTCTTCAGTCACACCACAGACACCCGGGGAAGCTGTGCGGCAGTCACGAAGGGACAAGTGCACGGCTGGTGAGTGCAGACACTGAGCACCCAGCTCAGAAAGCTGCTTAGAAACCTCCAGTCCCTGCGCCCAGCCTCTCCCGCCCACATCCTTCCTCAGACTCTGGAACACCCTTCGTCTCTTTCAAGCTTTAACTCTTGGCAGATTCCTGTTCTTTCCTGTAGCTAATCCAGAAGCAAGATGCTCTCTGGTTCTCGGTGCCTATTGCAAGTCTGAGTTCTCTGAGCACAGCATGTTTGCTGAACTCATGCTCAGATCTGCTCTTACTTGGGACCTGCAGCCACTGGTGGGGGTCCAGATAGCCCTCATTTACTCATTAGCAGTAAATAACTGATGGTGGTGGGAGCCCAACATCATGTCCCACAGTAAGCAGCACTGAACATGTCCCACCATCATGACCCAGTGCAGCTGGGGCTGTGGGGACTGGAATGTTCTTAGCAATTACCTGCCATGTCTGGGACTTGAAATGACAATGCACGGAGCCTCAGCTCATTCTGATTTCTAAAGCACCTGGTTATTTGCCCCTCTACCCCTTTCCCTGTGGTTTGAGAATCATACCTAGTGATGACATTAACAACTAGCATGTATATAATTGGGTTTGGTCTTTTGTTTTTGTTTTTTAGAGACAGAGAAAGGCAGAGAGAGAATCTTAAGCAGGCTCCATACCCAGTGCAGAAAGCCTAACATGGGGCTCAATCTCACGATCCTGAGAACATGACCTGAGCTGAAATCAAGAGTCAGATGCTTAACTGACTGAGCCACCCAGGTGCCCCTCATAGTTCTTTTTATAAAACAGTTAAGCTCACAAAACAGCACAGGGAATAACAGGATAAACCTCTGTGTGCCTACCACCTAGATTTAGGCATTCTGCTTTATTGACTTCAGTCTTTTGTTCTGTTTTGTTTTTGAGAAATAAGGCACGAGAATATATAATCGAAGGCCGTAAACTTCCCCTCTCCATCAACCACTCTCTTGGATGTTCAATCGTTACCATATATTTCTTCATGATTTCTACAAGCATATTTATCTGTAAAAATATTAAGTATTGGCTAGTATGTTTTTAAGCTTCATATAAATAGTATTAAATGTGTTTTATATTTAATACACGTTACAGTATTATATTGATAGAATATGCATATAAAATACATAACCTTTTTCATTTTGCTTCATTTTACCCAACATTATATTTCTGAGCTATATCCACATAACTATGGCTCATTTAGTGTTGAAGTGTACGAATGTACCAGAGTTCTTTATACATGAATTTTACCCTACGCTAGCCCACGTGAGCTTTCCATCCACCCATTGTGATCACTTTCCCTCTTTTACGGATGAGGAAATGGGGGTATTGTGAAGCTGCAGGGCTAACACGAGGTCATAAAACCGGTCAGTAACAGAGTGTCTTTTCTTTACCTGCTGCTCTCAGAAAATGCCACACACTGGTTGGCTGATAAGCCACAAAAATTCATTTCTCATGGCTCAAGGAGCCAGGAGTCCAAGATCAGGACACCAGCACGGTCAGGTTCTGGTGAAGGCCCTCTTCTGGGTTGCATAGGGCTAACTCTACACTGTGTCTTCATGTGGTGGAAGGGGAGAGGGATCTTTCTGAGGCCTCTTTTATAAGAGCACCAATCCCTTAGCCACCTCCCAAAGGCCCTGCCTCCCTGGGCATTGTATTTTCAACATAAAAATTTGGGGGGACACAAACGTTCAAAGGATGCCCTGAGCAAGGACTCAAAATCAGGTCCTGAATCTAGATCTCAAGGTAACGTTGACATTCATTATACCGGCAACAAGCCCTCATCAGCATGTACTGGGTGCCTTCTAGTACTTAAGTAATCCAGCAAGTAGTCCTTGTGCACCTTATCTGCAGGCAAGGCCTATGCCCTCAAATATATTAACCTGAACTTATTACGTCCACAAAATGCATCTTTTGGGGAGGGGTCATGTCCATTTGTATTGACAACAAAGATAACCACTTGAGACCTACAGGGTGATATAACCCGCTAGCGGTCACAGACATAGGAAGTGGGTGAGCCAGGATCCACGCCGCGTTCCCCACATTCCAGTCCTGCACCTCCCAGCCATTCCTCATTGCCAGGGAGGAAACGGGGGCCAGCCGACTGCTCACCTGACTCCTCAAACTGCCGGTTGTGGGTCACCCAGGAGTCCTGGATCTGCAGCAGGCTGTCCTCCATGGCCTGGATGTCAGCGTCGGGACAGTTGCATTCCGGAAAGGTGGGGCTGCACTTACACCAACAGTCGTTCCCCCTGCAGACAAGCTCACCCTCGGAGCTACACGTGATGTAGCTGAGTGCCGCAGCCACAAAGCGTTCACGCAGGTACTCGGGCAGCAGCACCTGCAGGCCTGGAGAAAGGCCGTCCCGGCATTTGTGGGGTAGGGTCGGTAGGGACTTGGTGTCCCAAACTCAAGGCTGCAGGATCCCCAGCTGGGGTTCTGCACATGTGTGTATTCTGGGCCCAAGAATGGTCGGTCACCCCAGGGCCTGATCCGGTGGAGCTGGTTGGGTAAAAAGGGTCATGCTGCCCCGGGGGACAGGTGGGAGAGCGTCTGAAAATGCAGATGAGGATCATCAAAGCCCAAGGCCTAGTCAAACCCCTCACATCAGCCAAATTGAGAGACCGCATATCACACGGATGGCTTTATTGGCTGTGCATCAGCATTTCTAGGATGGGAACGGGAAGGAGAGCTTACAGCCCTCACAGGGGAGGAATAAAGGCTCAGTGGACTTTCTGCTCTGCTTTCGACGGCCATCCTGGTTCTGGCTTGTCTGAGCTGAGCAGCAGACGTCCTAAGATGTGATGCTGATCTCCCATCCCGGGGCTCCCACCCCAGCTGTGATGACCAAGGGGGCTGCTGCTCTGTTAGGAAGTGGGGACAAGGGTTGCTGGTACGTAGCAGCCAGGCTCCACACCAAGTGCTCTGCGTATCTGATCATAAATAAAGTTCGGGGCAGACTGAAGCTCCTCTAGGGGAGGAGATCTGAGCCCAGTGGCCACAGCCACCTGCTCGAGTCACAGTGCTCTTGAAATTGGCTTGGTGTGAGACCTGCCCGTGCTGCCGACAGGTCATACTGCATCCCTGGGGCTGGCTGCCTATCTCAGTGCGCTTTCACTCTTCAGGGGACTGGCAAGTTAGCTGGTGGTGGCATCCCAAGTTCACTCAAGCCTGGGCAGGTATGAATGGCTCTCAGCTCTCTTTTCTAATTAGCTGCCTCTGATCTTGGATATAATCCACTAAATTGTTCCAAGCTTCAGTTTTCCGACCCATCTGTGGTGGGTATTATTTTACCAGTAGCAGAATATACTCCCGATTCAGCTTCAGGCCACTCGGGATGGTTGTTGGAAACATATCAAGGATGAATAAAGGACAGGCATGACTTTGGAGGCAGCCTGGGCCAGGTTCGAGGTCAGACCTGCAAGAGGCTCCCCAGTAGAGACATTGTGAGAGACTGTGCCAGAAGGGTGAGGGACAGGAGAACTTCTGGATACAATAAGCTCCCCTCTCCTCAAATATCTGCCAGCTCTTTGCTGTCAGGCCTTTAACCTTGTCCTTGGCAGGAAATCAGCCCAAAGTATGTTATCCTCGTCTCAGCAGACCTCCGAACATAACTTAGAACCAGCAGCAGTGGGTGCCTGTTGTTCTTGCTCAAGGTCTGCCTCCTATTCTGAACTGCTCCTAAATTCTCCTCTCCTCATGTCGTGCCCACAGCTGGCAGTTGAGCAGCCCAGCCCACACACCCTGTCCACACGCTTGCTTTCGACACGCACCCTTCCGAGTCCTTTCTCTACACCTCCCCCACTCCCTCCCTCCTCCTCACCATAACATTTCCCATTGCTATAAAATAAGTGCCCCGAGCAATGTCTGCATGAGTGATGGGCTATAAAATTAAATGGCATAAACTATTCCAAATGAACCACCAGACATTCCGAACTTCACTCATCGCTAATTTCCAGACACAAACCCAGCCCACCGAGGGACAGGAGAAGAGGGATGCTAAGGCATGAGGTGCCTCTCTAAAGAAAGGAGTCTTTTACTCCTTTGTTTTATATATTCCTTGATTCTGAAAATGCTGATGGGTTGCATCTAGCTTAGGTTGCCTGGAATTTGTAATTGTAGATCCTGGGTGAGGACTATTGATTTTATAATACCGAGACAATAATATCTTAAACAGAGTCCAATTCAGTTAGGCCTTAAGAAAAATGAACTTTTCCCATTGCCAAACAGCTCTGTTTGAATCAGTTTGCATAGCCCTGGCCCGGGATGCTTGGGGGACAGGCAGCAGGAGCTGAGCGCCTCCCCTTAACCTCCCAGACTCCAGGCCTCGTGCCACCCTTTTTGCTTTCCTGTTTGCAAGGCTGTTTTGTCTAGTTCTGTCTCCAGTGGGGGGATCCTGTTCCTCTCAAACTGTTCTCTTGACTTTGATCTCCCAAGGGAGAGGACAGACTAATCACAGAAAGTAGGGACCACTCTCGGGATAGCTAATGACCCCACAGTTTGTAAAGCTCTCAGCTGAGCTAGAGATGGTGGCCCTGTAACCACTCTGCAAAGGCTAACTGTTCCCCAGTGTGTCCTTGGGACAAAGTGGAGGGTTCTTTGGGCAACAAAGGAGATCATCAAACCAGGCCAAGGTATGGATGTGGTATTGCTGTAGGATAGTGACAGGGGTCTTGGGGAGGACTAATACATGGGTGGGTATAGGTGCCAAGTGGTATGAACAGTGGTCTTTGGTGCAGGATAAAGCATGTCAGAAAATCTCCCAAAAGAATGAGGGAAAGTTGTTCCATACGGGTTCCAGAACTCCTGGTGGTTCTGGTCCTTGGAAGGGTTTAGCTGAATGAGGCACCCAGGACTTTCTCCTGCTCCTTGGTGAGCCAAGTTTTTCAGGAGATGTGAAAGATATTGACACCCCTCCCACTGCAGGACCGCTTACCGAGTAACTGCACTTTGTTCTCTGGACTCTGTACCAGGACAGAGCTGACCGAGTCCAGGTTGTCGTAGTTGCTGCAGCCCAGAGGGCCAGTCCTGGTCTCCGTGACCTGGAGGAGGAGGGCACAGTGTGGATTTAGATGCCCAGTGAGACCAGCCCTATGCGCTTCCCTCTCCAGCTATCTGCCCTCAGGCCCCTTGTCCTGTCCTTGAGCAGCCCAAGAGTGCACGTGTTTCCCTTCCCCTGGGGGCATGAAGCCACCTTCCTTCCTTGTTCTAATGTAGTGGGTACTGGTGGTGGAGGGTGGCCAGCGGCAGGTTGTACACAGTGCGAGGCTTCCAAGGGAGCTAAAGAGAATTCGCCTCTGGGAAGAAAAAATTCAACGTAGGCAGAGGAAGATGGACCTCTAAGCCTCAGTCCCCCCTCCGCCAGACTTCCTCCCCCAGAGGGAGACAGGAATCCAGATGTGGACGCTGTCAGATGGCTGGCAAGCCCAGCTGCATCCACTTGACATGGTTGCTCGCAGCTTTAGGGATCCCGAGGATGAAAAGCACTAGAGAAATAGGAGTTATGAGTATTATTAGTAGTATTAAACATTTAAGTCCCACCTCGCCACTGAGATGTCCTTAGAGAAAATCAGCCATGGGCTTACTGCATATTTTAGTAAGTATATTAAATATACATAAACTCTTATAGCCATGTAATATTCCAAAACACCACAGAATCATTTTAAAATATTATAAAGTTGGCCTATCCATTTTTCTCTGATGTTTTTAAAGTATAAGATAAAAAATGGGGAGCTTTAAATACACTGAAATAATTCCCTAATAAGAATGATGGGGACCTGCGGCCCTTTCTTCCCAGGATCTCGGAAAGCTTTGCCAACAATCAATCAACCAATCAACGAGTATTTATTGAGCAGTGCTGTTCAATTCATCAAACATTCATAGAGTGCCTTTCCTGGAGTTCTTCAGGAGTCGGCCCTGGTACCTCGGACCTTCTCTCCTGGCTCCAGGCACCTCTGCCCTGCAGCAGGCATAGAAATATCCATCCTTTTCCATAAAGATGTGGTTAAAGTCTGGGTCCTCCACACACTAAAGGCTCCCTGGGGCTAGGCTCCTATTCATCTTATTCACCAGGTTGTCAACAGCAACGAACACAGTGCCTGGCACATAGTAGATACTCAGTAACTTAGAGCATGTGTAATATGTTCCAGGCTTTGTGGGGCGGAGAGGTGAGTGGAGAGATGTGCAAGTTAGGCACCATGTCCTCCAGGAAATTACACCCTGGGGGAGAGGCAGGTGCATAATGCAACTGGCGGAGAGGCATCTAAGTCGAGCAGAAGCCCTGTGTGAGTGCGCACTCGGGAAAACAGAGCTCTGAGCAGAGAGAGGGAGCAGAAGGAAAGCAGCAACAGAGGAGACTCAACTGAGCGGGTCCTTAAGAATAAGTAGACGTCGGGACGCCTGGGTGGCTGTTGGTTAAGCGGCTGCCTTCAGCTCAGGTCATGATCCCAGCGTCCTGGGATCAAGTCTCACATCCGGCTCCTTGCTCAGCAGGGAGCCTGCTTCTCCCTCTGCCTGCCACTCTGTCTGCCTGAGCTTGCTCCTGCTCTCTCTCTGACAAATAAATAAAATCTTTCAAAAAAAAAAAAAAGAATAAGTAGACGTCTTATTGAATCTCTGTATTGTACACCTGGATGTAATAGAGCATGGTATGTTAACTATGCAGGCATTAAAATAAAATAAAATAAAAAGCAAAATGAAATAAATAATAATAAAGAGAAATAGAAGCGGCCAGGAAGAGAAGGGAAGGAAAGTTCTCTGCAAGCCAGGAGAAGGGGTGGCATAAGCTGTAACACACGGCTGGAACATGTGGCATGAAAATGTCCAGCACCCTGCAGGTTACCAGGGGGAAGTCACCAGGTGACAAGTGAGTAGAAATGACATTTTTAAAGAGAATTTAGTAGTTTTAGTCTCTAGAAAATACTCATGGAACAGAGTAATTAAATGAAGTATGGTTTGATACTGACCAGAAATAAGGTAGGGAGACAGATGGGAGAGAACCTCATGACTTAAAGTAGTCTGAGAAGGCTTCATGGGGGAGGTGAGCCGTGAAGGATGAATAGGAATGGAGGAGAAAGAGGAGAGAATTAGGAGAAAAAGAGGTGATTACAGACAAAGACCAAGGCACAGACACAGTGCACGAAAAGCAGCCAAACCCAGCCCAAATAAAGAATGGGACCAAGAGCATGACAGGGGCAGGAATGACTTCGCTACGGTTGCCAAGTTCATCCCTCAATGTCATCTCTTAACCTTCACAGAAGCTCGGAGACAAACCTCACTGCTATCACTCTCCGAAGACAGAAACCAAGGTTCAGAGTTTTGGTGCCTGAGGCCACAGAGCTGTGAGTAGCTAAAACAGGATTTTAATGTTTGAATCCTCAGTCTCGTCAGTGCTCCTTCTGTCTCCTGTGAGGGCGTGTCAGAGGACTGCAGAAAATAAAGTGAGTTAAACCCCTCTGCGGGACATCACGTCTAAAAACAAGTTATCAACAGCAGTTCATCCAAAATAGTTCAGTGATCTGCCCACTGCTCGGAATGTGAACACGGGGCAAAACAAATTGTATAGACTTGAGACCACCGCATCCTCATACTACAGATGAGGAGCCCTTGGCCAGATAGGTGAAATGATCTATTCAAGGTCACACAGCTAGTTGCCTGCAGGGCTAGGATTCATTCCACTCATTCACACCTTCTTTCACTCACCCATTTATTCATTTAACTATGCAAGGAGCATCCAGAACTCACCCTGAGTAAGGCACAGGCACTGCCATCAGGAGTTTAGAGACAGAAAGAAACATGTTTCCGTAAGCCCAGTGCTCGGGCATGTGCGCCTGCCTCCCTCCACAGGTGGGCACTAGGTCCGAGTAATGGCTGCGTACTGAGTGATGGGCTAGCAGTCACACTGCAGTGGGAAGGCAGAGCCAGGCTTCCTTCAGGTGACGTCTTCATCTCTATAGTGTAAAAATGCCTGTAAGAGGAGCCATGGCCAAGGACGAGCCCAGCTCTTCTGGAGTGGGATGGACTGAAGGGCAGGGTGGAATGGCGGGTGAGACGGTGGGTAGGTGTGGTATTTAGGACACTTGCCTCTCCCCGCCTCCGGGTAACCTGGCCACCACACTGTCGTGGAGATCGGCGCTGGCTTTTCCACCCACCCACCCCTGAGCTGGCTGCTCACCAGCACTGGGTCCAGGCAGGGAGGGAGCTACATGCCTCATGGAGGAGTAGGACAACCCGCCAAGGAGGAGAACCGTGAACAGCCACTCTCCTCTCCTTTATGCCTCCGCGCTCCCTGTCTACATGCCACCAACCCATCTGGGCCCCCACCACCAGCACCATTTTATGCAGCATTCCAGGCTGGCTCAGAGGCTGTTTTCTGACCTTGACTTTGCTATTTCCAAAGGTCAGTTCCACAAGAGGACAATCAATTAGGTAAGTCATGGAGAGGATGTGGGTAGCTTCCCTTTGTTAATTGTGGCATGAGGACAGGAACGAGGAAGAGACAAAGACTCTGATGCCCACGGTCATTTCCTTAGAGGCAAGGATCCAAGCCGCTCAAGAATGAGGAAGGCTCACTCAGATGACGCTAGATCCCAAAGTCACCGCTTTCTCCACTGCCATTCTGCTTTGAGCCACCTCTGTCCTTCTGAGAGACAGACAGAGATGGGAAGGAAAACAGGACATGTAGAGGGTCCTCTTCCAGAATTGCCTGAGCGGTGGCTTGATAAGCTGGATGCCTGAAGGAAGACCCCTCCCCTCCAGTGATGCCAGCCCCAGAGTCTCTAGAAGGTGAGTCCAGAGAACCCTGTGCTTTCTCTGTAGCAGAAACAGATAGCTTGGGCCGATTACAAAAAGGACCCATAGAGATAATGGAAAGCACCATTCACTCAGGCGCACACATTCAAAGAGCATCTCCGATAAGCTTTCAGAAAGGGAAAATAATTGTGCGCTAATTGGTCTGCTGATAGAGACTGTCCTGCCTTCAGAAAGCCCCGATGGGTCTCAGGTTCATTAGCACATCCAATTTTCCGTAAATACTAGCTCGTGCAAACCTCCTTCCAGGGAGCCTGCTCTCCTCCCCTTGCCCTTCACTGCCCTGCTGCTCCTGTCCTACCTCGGGAGACCCCTGCAAAGCTAAGAGTGACTGAACCGGGCTTCTGGGTGTGAGCGGGTCCCTTCTCGAGACAGGGCCGGGCAGGGCGAGCGCAGCTAATGTGTGCGCCTCAAAGAGCTGCAGACTGAGCCCCGGGCTGCTGCGCTGAGGAATTCACACAAGCCTTTTAAAGGATGCTCTGTGAGAAGCGCTCCTTCTGGCCATCCTGGGACCCACTCGGGTTTTGGGTGGGCTCTTTTCAGTAAGCTCTGGGGCATATCAAACCAAGTCCTTCCCCCACCTTCGATTAAGTGGAGGGTTAGCTGCCACCGAGAAGCAGGCTCGTGCACTAGGCAGGTTTACCAGCTGCCGTGGAAGCAGTTTAGTATTCTAACAGTCGGTCTAGCCAAACCAGCTGAATGTAAGCCCTGACTACAGGCAAGTCAAGTCATTGGTAACTCCATGTCCTGGAGTCCACGGACTTCTCAAGGTCAAGACTTGACCTTGATGAGCACTGAGGCGGAAACCCAATCACAGGTCTTCTCACTTGAGCACGTGTGTTTCCCACTAAGCCCGGCAGCCTGCCCTCACCTATCAAGCGCTTTACCGAGTGTCTCAGCGCGTGGCAGCCGCCACGAGGGGACCTGGAACCGAGTGCGGGCTGCGGAGTCCCTCCTGCGCTAGGCCCTCCTGTCACACCTGCGGGCACGGGGAGGTGCCAGTGGGGATGTCGCCAGCTGCAGTGTAATGTGACAGATCCTGCAGTGGAGCTGTGTACCGATCAGGGTCAGCCCTGCAGCAGGGTGGGGTCTCCGAGCAACGTGTCAGATAAACAAAAGGGGCCAGCATGGCTCTCGCTCTGTGTTGGTGAAAACCAGTGGCTAACAAGGGGTGGGAAGTAGAAGCACACCTGCTTAGAGAAATAAGAAACAGGCAGATGTGCTGGAGGATTTTTCCTTCACCAAGGCTGAGCAGGTGAGCGGAGCGCCTCAGGCCACCCACCTCGATCCAGAGTCATGACAGGGCGGGATGCCCGCTCCACAGTCGCAAAGGCGCGTTCAGTAGAGGCAAGTGGGCAGCAGGGGCCGCAGCACAACGCGGGCATGTTAGCTAGCAGGGATGCACCCAGCCTACTGGCCCTTGCTCTGTGGATCTGGAGAAGCCTGTTAGAGCAAAGAAATGGCTCTGGTGGAACACTCTACAGCCAAGACAGAATGGACGGCTCAACTCTTTCAAGTGAGCAGAGTGATGGGACAGGTGAGGTGCCAAGATCTCCCTTTACTCCTTGTTTAGCAGGGTGCTCTTGGACAGGTCCCCGGTTCTCCAGACCTCACTAAGCTCTGTGAGGATGAGGACCCAGGGGAATGGAAGTAGGAGAAAACACTAAATGATCCTTGCATTCTTGTGAGTCTCTGAATTTCATCTCATGGGGAGAGCACACTGCACTCCTCACCAGAGAAAACTCCAGGCTGATCGACCCAGTGGAAGATGAATTATCATCTCACACCCTATGTGTGATTGGAGGAAATCCAAAAAGAGCCTTCCAAGGATGGTGGCCCCATTTTTGTGGGGATGGGCAGTGGCTCTAGTTCTGGAAAGTGCTTCTGCAGGCCATAGGCACTACAATAGATGTGGCTTTGGGTGCCTTCCCATCTCTCTGCCACCTGCAGGCTTTACCAAAGAGATGAGTTCGGTGAGCCATATCTAGGACTATGTATTAGACTCTTTGTAGTGGACTAAAGTGGACCTTGAAGCAGGTTTTTTTCCTCCAGGAATTTAGAACTGTGATTCTGAGAGAAAAAATTTAAAGGGTGGTGGTAGACACCCTTGAAGTTCAAAATAAATAAATATCAGGCAATTATTATGTGCCAGGAACGGAGACTACAGCTATGAACAAGAGTGGTCCCTGCCCTGATGGCCCCGGCTGAGAGAGCAGAGAATGTTCAGTGTGGGCCAGAGTCAGCTCCAGAGCAAGGCAGAGCTAAATATAATCTGGAGTCACTGGTATACAGAAAAGTCTAGAAAAAACAAAGGAAAGAACTTGCACAAGAGAAGCCGGAAGATGAAGCAGCTGAAGGAAAACAGATGGCACGTGTTCCAACAAGAAACAGACAGTAACCTGGGCATCTCAGCGCCCTTTAACAAGACCCACGTGTCTGGAAGGCACTTACTGTCTTGTCCTTAGAGATGTATGATAGTCTTCACCACAGTCCTCCTGACCTTTATGATCAAGTGACCTTGAGTACCTTTGTTTCTTTCAACTAGCCATGCTACTGTGCCCTTGTACACACACTGAGAAGAACCTAACGTATGTGGAAAACAGGGTCAGTCAGCCAGTCAGTCAACAAACCTTTACTCATTACCCATAGTGTGGCAAGCTCTGTGCTCCCACCAGCAACCAAAGATGAATAAGACCCCAGTCCCTCCTACAAGGACCTCAGAGTCTCAGAGGGCACCATGTTAGCTAGCAATTATAGTTCAAATGATGAGCCCTGTAAAAGAGGCACGTGCTTGAGACACTGAAGAGGAGAGGAGCATTTAACTACCTTGGAAGTCAGAAAAGGCTTCACAAAGGAGTCACCTTTTTGACTTGACCAAAGAAGGGTGAGGGAAAGGCACTTTGGTAGACAGACAAAACCAACAGCAGGTGCCAGGGATGTGCATAAATTTGAATACAGGCAACTGGCTGGCTAGGACTGGGCTACATGACAGAAGTGGTAAGTGAGGGGCTGAGGCGGGAGCCAGGTTGAAAGGAGACAAAAGAACAGTGGGGGTAGATCTTCGACAGCCTGATGGTTTTGTTAAGAAGAGGAATTATCCTTTTTCAAGCTCCACTTATGCCGCATCTCAAGCATTCTATCTATCTTCCTATTTGATCCTCACAGAAAGCCATCCAGGTAAGAAATATTCTAATCATTCAATAGTTTTAAGAGTGAGAAAACCGAGGCTCAGAGTAGTTTGGGAACTCGCTCCCAGCCTAGCCCACCACAAGCAGGGGCACAGCAGCAAAGACTCTTGGGTGCGCGACCCTACGCTCCCTTCCACTGCGTCACACTGCCAGCATGGCGGGCTGCGGTGGTTTAAGCAGGGGATGGTACGAGATGATTTGTTCTTATGCGAGCGGCAGAGAGGGTGATCAGGGAGAAGCACTGAGAATGGAGACAGGGAGACTAGTTAAGAAGATAATGCAAGAAAATCAGGCAAGCGTCCATCAGCTCCTGAGTTAAGGGGATGGCAGGTGCATGAGGGAGCAGCAAAGGGCAAGTTGAGAATATATCCAATGCAGTGATGATGGCGATGGGCCATGGAGTCTAAGTTAGGCCAACAGGCAAATGAAGCCATGACAGAAAGTGAAAAGTTAGTCAGGTCAGAGGATAGGAAGGGACATTAATGGGATGTCTGGGTTGTTAATCCAGACCTACTTCTCTTTTCTAGGAAAGATCACTTCTCCACCTTCAACACAAGCCCACTCACTACAGGACTAAAGGCTTCCCCAGAGTTCTGTCTTCTTGGTAAAACCCAGTCTATGCTACTAATAGTCTCCTTTCATCATTTTAAGCTGCCTAAGAGACCAACCCCCCAAATGTACCCTAAACCTCTGTTAACTTCAGCCGTTGTCCTCTCTCAGACTCTCACTCTGTACCTCCCCGGATCTGACCTCTTCTCTTCGGGTAACTTTGGTCTTGCTCTCTCAGTCTCATGACTGGTCTTCCGCAAGACGGTCTATAGCCTTGATCTCTTCTCAAGAATCTATTTCATCTTTGTGCATTAACCACAGCCCAGCAGATGCTGAAGACAGGGGTTCTCAGCCTTCTCATCTCTCTTCACCTTGGCCTCCAGCCCCATCTCAGTCATCCACACTCATGGCCACATCCAGAACCTGATTTTTTTTTTTTTCTAATTGCACTCACTCTCTAATCTCAATATTAAGCATCACACACTTGCACTTCCTCTTCTTCTCTCCAACAGATCATCAAACCTACTTCTAACCTTGTGTCCTAACTCACTTTCCAAAGTGAAACTTTTCACTTTCTGCCATCCCTGAGTGGTCTCAGATCCCTCGGTCCATCACTATAGTCAGCTTTGTGTGTACTCTCACTTCCCTCGCTTCTTTTTTCTTTCATCTTGTACACACACACACACACACACACACACACTCACTCTCTCTCTCTCTCTCTCTCTCTCTCTTCCTTGTTGAATCCAGCTCTCCACCCACTCCATGCCTGCCTGTACTTGAAGCGCCAAATGTGGCTAATACAACTGACAGCTACGCGGATGGGTCCCCATTATAACTGTCACCATGGGTCTCACGTGGGCCCTCAGGGCTGCCCACCAATCCACAACATTTATCTAGTAGTTGAAACACCTAACCCCTACCCTTCTGAAACCATTTCCTACATTCTCTTCTCAACAGTTTTTTCTTCCTTTTAGTCAAGGACTCCGATTCTCGTGTCCTCAAGGGACTGGATCAATCAGACAAGGACCTTCTCATCCTCCCACCATAGCTACACGCTACTGCGTGGGGTCTGTGCACCCGAATGCCTTCTGCTGCAAAGAATGGGATGTTAATGCTCCTAGGTAAGACCCACCTCTCCATGGACTACCGGCCTCTCCTGCTTAGCTGGCTGCTCTTGTGACTGCCTCCTGTCTCTCCTGCATCATCATCTTCTCTCTCTCTTCTGAATCATTGCTACCAACATGCCAAGATTCAAATATCTCCCACCTTAAAAACAAAATCTCCACCTCCCTTGACCTTCCACCACTCTCCAGGTATCGCCCACCTTTTGCCTTTACAGCAAAACCCTTAAAGAATTGCCTTCTCCTCCTCTGATTCCTCCCTTTGCTTCCTCTCTTGAACCTTCTATACTCAGCCTTTTGTACGTGTCGTGTCACTGAAACCCCTCATCTCTAGGTTGCTCATTACCTCCATGTTGCCAGATCGAAGGTCCATTCTTTGACTACTCAACAGCATCTAACACAGTTGTCTGCTCCTTTTGAGAAACACTTGCTTCACACAGTCTTGTGATAGAACTCTGGTTCCTTCATACCTCTCTGCCTGGTCTTCTCTGTTGGCTCCTCCTCCTCTTCCCCATTTCTGGATATTGATCTGTTGCTCAACTCGGCCCTAGAGCTGCTTTACAGGCTACATTCACTCCTCAAGTGATCTCATCTCATCTTCCCCACAATATTAAATACCAGCTACACATGTGTATATAGTGGTATGCCGAATTTCTACCTCCAATCATGACCTTTCTCTTGAAATCCTAATGTTATATCCAGTTGCCTGTTAGATAGCTCCACTTGGATGTCTAAGAGGAATGTCACACTCAGGGTGTGTAAAATCAAGCTCCTGTTTGTCTCTTTCAGATTGGCACCTCCCCCCAACATTGTCCTTCTCAGTAAAAGAATCACTGTCATCTGGTCGCTCATGCCAAAAATCTTAGTTACTCTTGATTCCTTTCTTCTAATTTATTAGCTAATCCCAGAGGCTCTACCATCAAAATACATCCTGCATCTGCCAACTTCTCACCACCTCTAGCAGCCAGCTTTGAGCAAGCCACCGTTCTTTCCTCCCTTGACCATGGATGGCATCGGTCTCCACAATCCGTCTTTCTCTTCTCTTCCCTAAGCAGTAATGCCCTTACAATCTTAACATCCTTTATTGATCTCTGTCTCAGGCAGTCTACCACTGGACGGGGAGGGAGTGGTTAGGGGGAGAGAAAAATTGTTCTCTGTAGGCTCATCTCCTCTTCACCCCTCTGCTGACTGCACTCAGCTACCTGACACAGTGTTTCTGGACCACAACACACACACTCCCACTTCACGGCAATCGCACCTGCTCTCACTCAAGATACACAAGTGGCCCCCTCCCTCCCTCCCTCCATTCAGATCTCTGCTTAAATGGCATTTCTTCAAACAGGTCTTCCCAAAAGTGCCATGCCCCCATCACTCTCTTTCCTCTTCCCTGGATCCATTTCTTCCTATCATTGATCCCACCTAACATCATGTATTAGAATGTGAAGTTCATGAGGGCAGGGACTCTCTATGCTTTGTTCACTCTTAGGATTCTCAGGAGCCAGAGCAGAGCACGACACATAACAGGCGTTTAGTAAATATCTACTGAATGAATAAATAAATGAACAAAATTTCCTTCCAATTTTGGGTGTGATAAAAGCAGCATATAATATAAGACTGACCACCACTCACTACCTTGACTTTTTATTTAGAATAAAATAATCCAGCATTTTCAGGTATTGTCATTGGTCTTCCTTTCCCTAAAATATGAACTTTGCTAGAAACCTAGATGTAAGTAGAGAAGATGGGATGATGGTTATGATTATTAATGTCATAGTAGCCATTGATCATTTTCCAACATGCATGAGATCGTATCACTCCTCTGCTCAGGACTCTCTGCTTGTTTTTCACTGCACTTTGACATATGAAAATTCCATATCACGGCCACGTAATCTGGTTCTAGTCTACTTCTGAACCCCATCTAGTGCCAGGGTCTTCCTGTTCACCTTACTGCAGTCACAGTGATCTTCTCTGTGTTCTAAGGCACCAACCTGGTTCCTGCCCTAGGACCTTAGTTCTCGCTGTCTGAATACCCTTCCTTCAGATCACTCAGATGTCAGCCTCAAAGCCTAAACCTGAAGTGACCTCCCTGGACCAATCTGGCTAATATTAGCTGCTCCCTTCTCTCACCCCAGGAAATCGTACCTTATGACTCTCTTTTCTTTGTATCTTTATCTAAAATTACTTTGCTTTTATACTTGTTTAATATCCTCATCTCTCACCAGAATGTAACCTCTGCAGAGTAAGGACCCTGTCTCTCCTTCACAACAGTCCGCTGACCAGAGACTGCCTCACAGTAGAAGCTACATGCCTGTCTGCTGTACAGTGAGGACCTGGACCACCTTTCAGGGTTGGCTGTGCCTGTGTCAGGAAGCTGCTTTCGCATGTCCCTCAGTCAGGCCTGGCTGACCTGGAGCTGGCTTAGACTCTAGCTTCCCCTTTGGTTTCTCTCTGCCTGTCTGCCGTCCCTCCCCCAGCACTTCGCAGGCTGTTACCTTGATGGCCCCCGTGGCTATCTGGATATGGTGCAGCCGCCTCAGTGTGCTCTCTCTGTCGATGAAGTAGGAGGCCGCCAGCTGGTGCAGGGTCTCCAGGGACACGGCAGAACTGTTTCCACTGCCCCCAATGACAGGAGCGCTTCCTGCTGTTTCTGCCTTGCGGCTCAGTTTTCGCTTGTCCACAAAAATGGTCAGGGACTCTTCTCCTGTCGCAAACAACATGGGTTCATTGGTAAGGCCTTCTTCTCCCTAATCCCCTACCAATTAGAACATGAAACCCTTGGCCAGAATAGTCAGAGCTCAGAAGGAGTCGGTTGCCCCTGCTGAAGACCTCTTTCCCATCACTGTCTCTAGAACAGTCTCGTCAGACAGTGCACTAGGTAGCGGGCATCACTGCCCGAGGGGCCCTCCTCCCTTTCCTTCACTCTTTAACCATCCCATAGCTCATCCCCTCCCCTCCAGCTTATCCATTTAGCATCCTTTATTGATCTCGGTCTCAGGCAATCTACCTCCATGGGGGAGATAAAATTTTCTCTCTCAAGTTGTTTATGAGAAGTCACCACAGATATTTCTGCTCCCTCAGAAAGGGCAAAAGCCTTGAAGTTCAACCTCCCTCCTCCCCATCAAACACTCAACACCTGCCACATGCCGGCAGCTGGCCTGAACCCTTGGAGAGATTCTTTTTGTCCATCAGGCAGTGAGCTAAATGTTATAATAAATCCCAATTTCTTCTTCCCAGGGCAGCGACAACCCTGCCTCCTCAGAGCTTTCGATTCCGCCACAGGTTATACCATCCCTATTCCCAACCTCGTCCCCACCCAGCCCAGAACCACTGGAATTTGTATGGCCAGTTACCAATCTTTAGAGAGGCCAGCAGGGGTCAGGGACTCAATGGACATTTACTTCTTTGCCTGTGGGTCCGACTACTATAGCCACAGCAAATACTAGGATGTGGAGAAGCCTCTGGGTTAGAAAAGAAAACTGGGAGCGCCCCCTGCTGGCAAGTGCTTAGTAGGAGCCTGTCAGTCCGCTCACCTCCTCACCCCACGCCCCTTCCTCGAGGAGGATGCTTATCAGCAAATAGCAATGTTCTGGATGTCACGATTCGGATATAAAGAGATTATACTGTTCTCAAAGGCACCAGAAAGAAACTATTTCTCAGGCGGTAACAGGCTGGGAAGAACAAAGACCGAGGAAGACTCAAGCTCTACTCCAGGGGTTTTAAAGCTCTATTCAATGATCTGACAGCCAGATCACTATGTTGCTTACCTCCAAGGGTGGCAGAAAGTAAGAAATGAGTGCCGTACTTTTTAATCAGGTTTTCAGTAACCTGCTGTAGGTTGGGTCTCCTTCCAAGGAGGCGAATGTTCCGGATAAACTCTGGGGCGAGAGGCAATGGCAAACTGAAGAAGTCCTTCCTTTCCAGAGCCAAGTTGTTTACTTTCCAACGGGCAAACTCCCTGGAGAAAAAGTCAAGGGATAAAGAAAAGCTCCATGTATTTAAGAACAAGAAGCATAAAATCTGATGTAGAGAATGTTCTTTCTCCACTTCTACCACCATCCCCTCCCCTCAGCACCCATCCCTCCACACAGAGGCACCTGATGCCTAGAAGAGGCCTGCTGGCCTCCATTCAGGCCCCCGTTCCCAGGCTGTGGGAAAGACCCATCTCAGCTGACTTCCATCACAACCTACTTCCATCTGGCTGTCTCACTGGAGAGCAGCCCATCAGCTCATCCGCATGAAGGTAGCTGTGTAGTATAGTGTAGTATGGGGAGAATACGCCGCCAACAGTGAAAACATGAGAGCAGTGGTTTGCAGAGATGGGAACCGGTTCCAGTTGCCCCTCAGTGCGTGAGTCCCATGAGCTCCCCATTTGTAAAGTCAGGAGTTTGGTCTACAACAATAGTCCTCAAACTTTTTGGTCTCAGGGACCCTTCACACTCAAAAAATGACTCCACCTCCCATATTTATGTGGCTTATAGCCATTGATGATTACCACTTTAAAAACTAAAACTGAGAAAATTTAAGTGTATTATTTTACTTAAAGATCACAGCAGTAAATCTATTACATATAATGTAAATAACATATTTTTATTACAATAACCGTATGTCCTGAAACAAAACCAGTTTAGCAAGAAGAGTGGTATTACTTTGCATTTTTGCAAGTCTCTAATATTTGACTTAGCAGAAGAGAGCTGCATTCTCATATCTGCTTCTGTATTCAATCTGTTGTGGTAATTGTGGATATTCTTCTTTGTGGCTATTTGTTGTTCACTCAACAAATGTCATTCCTTAAAGGTTAGTAACAGCCTGGAATCTGAAACCATTTCAGTGCACTTTTCATAACTCTGTTACATTAAAATCTGGTGTTCTACACTGTACTTTAAATGTGTCCTTTTACCCTTCAGGATTTTGGAACATCATTCACTGGTCATCTAAAAAATATGGGATCACTGAATTATTCAGATCTTCCACATTGTGAACTTTTCATTATATAATATCAAAACACCATATTTGTTAATATCACCACAAATCTCATGAGTAAAGTTATTAAATAGTGGAACTGCTACTAAGCTCATAATGACAAATATGAGTTTTCCAAAATTCTAATTTTCATTTCAAAGCTTAAATTTCATCCTTGGCAACAAATAGTATTGGTTGTTTTCCTTGAAGAGGTAAACCTACTTCATCCCCCACCCTTTTTTGAGAAAATGTTTGCCAGACACTAAAGTCTAAATAACAATAGTTTGTCTGTTGGTTGTTCTTTCAAGAAAAATTCAGTTCCAATGAAAAAGCAGCTAGTTGAGCTCACAATTCAATCACAAAAGCATTTTTTCCTTGAGACAATCATCCTTCTTCCGTAGCCTCCAATGTGCTTTAGATGTATTTTTCCATTTCACTATACAAAATATTAAAAAGACATGTACTCAAGGGTCAAGAGCCGATAAAATTGATAAACTTGACTGCTTCAACATTTCTTATATGAATCTAACACGCATGTTTGCGTGCCTGTGTGTGTGTTTAGGTGCAAGTATGTAATGATAAAAAAATACATGACTACTGGTGTCCTTTGGTGAGGCTGCCTTTATTCAAATTAAGATGATTTGTTTTCACAACATTGGCAGACGTCAACATGGACATCCTGAAAAGACCTAAGAGGACCCACCTTCTGAGAAGCCCTATTATACAAGATGCTGAAATTCCTTTCTAATCCCATCTACACTTTTAATCTTCTTGCTTTGCTCCTCACTGAAATGTCTGTATTTTAAAGGGGACACATTTCCAAGAGGCATCTGTCTTAGGATGAAATTTAAAGGATCACATCTATTAGTAAGAAAGGACTCTTCCATGGCCTTTCACATTATACTCACAAGGACCAGCTCCACTGCATTAGGGAACAACAAAATGCAAAGTCTTATCAACCTTCTCACCCATCCCAACTCTGCTCTTCATGACAGTGCTAAAGCTTCGTCTTTCTCCCCAAATCCATGGACTACAAATTATAGGGCTGCATAAAAATAAAAGAATTCCAAAATAAGTGAATAAAAGTCCATGCCCAATTTAAGGCTATAGAATTGTCTCATCTAACTCTAGGGACTAAGACAGAGAGGAGGGGCATATGCCAAATATACCAGGGAAACAAAAGAAAAGACGACTAATAATTCAAGGTTCCAACGAAGTCTTTTAAGATTCCCATTGTGTGGCTTTATTTATCTAAGCAGGCAAGTTCATAATAATACATTATCATTTATTTCCATCGTACAGGAAATGTCAAACTTTAAAGTACAGGGTATTTGTCGAACTGTTTCCTATCCCAAATCCCACTGCAGCATACAGAACAATTGCTTGATCTCACATCTAAATTGGCCAAATGGCCAATCAAAAGACATAGGGTGGCTTAATAGATTTTTTTTAAAGACCCAACTACATGCTGCTTGCAAGAGACTCACTTCAGCATTAAGGACACCTATACTGAAAGTGAAGGGATGGAAAAGGATATTCCACGTAAATGGAAACCCAAAGAAACCTGGGGTAGCTATGTCAGTTAAAGCAGACTTAAACCAGAGAAGGGCATTCTATAATTACAAAGTGATCAATTCATCAAGAAGATACAACATTTGTAAATAATGCACCAGGGTAGGAGCACCTAAACATATCAAGCAAATACAAAGAAGGAGACAAAGAAGGGCATTCTATAATTACAAAGTGATCAATTCATCAAGAAGATACAACATTTGTAAATAATGCACCAGGGTAGGAGCACCTAAACATATCAAGCAAATACTAACAGCTCTGAAAGGAGAAATAAACAGGGGTTCAACAATAGGAGGAGACTTCAATACCTCACTTTCAATAGGGTGAGACCATTCAGACAAAATCAACAAGTTTGATTAATTAATTAATTAAACGACATATTAGACCAGATGGACATAACAGATATTTGCAGAACATTCCATTCAACAGTCCCCAAAAACACATTCCTCTCTAGCACACATGGAACATTCTTTGGGGTAGATCACATGTTAGGTCAGAAAACAATTTTTAATAAATTTAAGAAGACTGAAATCATATCATGCATCTTTTTCAACTGCAATTGTATGAAACTAGAAAATACGAGAAGTAAAGTGGAAAATTCACAAATACATGGAGATTAAACAACATGTTCCTGAGCAACCAGTAGGTCAAAGGAGAAATCAAAAAGTATCTTGAGACAAATGGAAATGGAAATACAAATACCAAAACTTATGGAATGCAGCAAAAGTAGTTCTAAGTGGGATGTTTATAACAAAAAATGCCTACACGAATAAAAAATGAAGTTCTTAAATAACAACTTAACTCATACCTCAAGGAACTAGAAAAAGAACAATGAATTAAGTCCAAAGTTAGTAAAAAGAAGAAAATAACAAAGATCAGAGTGGAAATGAATAGCATAGAGACTAAAACAACGACAGAAAGATCAATAAAAATAAGTTGGTTTTTGGAAAAGATTTTTAAAATAGACAAATCATTAACTAGACTAACCAAGAAAAAAACTAAGGAGACTCAAGTAAATAAAATTGTTAATGAAAGAGGAGACATTACTGCTGATACCACCCAAATATAAAGGATCACAAGAGACTACAGTGAACACTTACCAAATAATTGGACAAACTATGAGAAATGGATAAATTCCTAGAAACATCACCTACCAAGACTGAATCATGAATAAGCAGAAAATCTGAACAGACCAATTACCAGGAAAAAGATTGAATCAGTAATAAAAAACCTCCTAACAAAAGTCCAGGATCAGCTGGCTTTCACTGGGGAATTCTACCAGACATTTAAGGAATTCTTACCAATGTTTTCCAAACTCTTCCAAAAACTATAAGAGGAGGGAAACTTCCAAGACCAGCGTTACCCTGATACCAAAACCAGACAATGACACTACAAGACAAGTAAATTATAGGCCAGTATCCCTGATAAATACACATGCAGGGGCGCCTGGGTGGCTCAGTGGGTTAAAGCCGCTGCCTTTGGCTCAGGTCATGATCCCAGGGTCGTGGGATCGAGCCCCACATTGGGCTCTCCGCTCTACGGACAGCCTGCTTCCTCCTCTCTCTCTGCCTGCCTCTCTGCCTACGTGTGATCTCTGTCTGTCAAATAAATAAATAAAATCTTAAAAAAATAAATAAATACACATATAAAAATCCCCAACAAAATATTAGTGAACTGAATTTGACACTACAGAAAGAGAATTATACAACATTATCAAGCTGGATTTATTCTAAGAATGAAAGGATGGTTCAGCATTTGCAAATCAATCTATGTGTTTTGCCACACTAATAAAACTAAGTATAAAAATCATATGATCATCTCAACAGATGCAGGAAAAGCAATTGAGAAAATTCAACATCATTTGTGATATAAACTCTCAATAAAAAATATATAGAGGGTACATACCTCAACATACTACATATCCTATATGACAAGCCCACAGCTAACATTATTTTCAATGGTAAAGCTGAAAGCTTTTTCTCTAAGATTGGAATAAGACAAGGGGCCCACTCCTGCCAATTTTATTCAACATAGAACTGGCAGTCCTAGCCAGAGTGATTAGGCAAGAAAAAGAATTAAAAAACATCCAACTCGGGGCACCTGGGTGGCTCAGTGGGTTAGGCTTCTGCCTTCAGCTCGGGTCATGATCTCAGGGTACTGGGATCAAGCCCCGCATCGGGCTCTCTGCTCAGCAACAACAGCAACCACCACCAAAAAAACCCCAGAGAAATTAAGGAAATAATCCCGTTTAAAATAGCAACAAAAAGAATAAAATACCAAGGAATAAATTTAACCAAGAGTGTGAACATTCTATACACTGAAAACTACATAATATATTAGTGAAAGAAATTGAAGAAGATACAAACAAATGGAAATATAGTCTATGCTCATGGACTGGAAGAATCAATATTGTTAAAATGTCCATACCATCCAAAGCAATCTACAGATTCATTGCGATCCCTATAAAATTTCAATGGCATTTTCCATAAAATAAAATAAAAAAATCCAAGAATTTGTATGGAACCACAAAAGAGCCCACATAATCAAAGCAATCTTGAGAAAAAAAGAACAAAGCTAGGAAGACATCACACTTCCTAATTTCAAGTTACATAACAAAGCAATAGTAATCAAAACAGTGTGGTATTGGCATTAAAAACACATTGACATCTATACTAAGTGAAATAAATCAAAGAAATACAAATACCGTATATTTCACTCATATTTGGAATTTAAGAAACAAAACAGATAAACAGGGGAAGGGAAGGAAAAATGAGATGAAAACGGAGACAAATCATAAGAGACTCTTTATAGGAAACAAACAGGGTTGCTGGATGGGAGGTGGGTGGGGGGATGGGGTAACTGGATGATGGACATTAAGGAGGGCACGTGATGAAATGAGCACTGGGTATCATATGCAACTGATGAATCACTAAATTCTACCTGTGAAACTAATAACAAAAACAATCAGACACATTGATAGTGGAACAAAACAGAGAACCCAGAAACACACACACACATATATGGTCAATTCATTTGTGACAAAAGAGCCAAAAATATACAATGGGGAAAGGACAGTATCTTCAATAAATGGTAATGGCAAAACTGAAGAACCACATGCAAAAGAATTAAACTGGACCCTTATCTTCCACCATACACAAAGATAAACTCAAAACAAATTAAAGACTTAAACTTAAGACTTGGAAGAAAAACTCTTGGAAGAAAGCATAGGCAGTAAGCTCCTTGACATGGGTCTTGGTGATGGTATTTTTGAATCTGACACCAAACCCAGCCTCCCTGATTTGCGGTAGGCCATATTCATCAACTAATAAAGAATATAAAGAATTTCTATCCTATCATTTAGATTGCTAGAAGAAATAAAAACGGCTGTTCTTCCATTTTTTCAATTTCTTACAATGGTCAAAACCCCTCACCGAAAAGAAAGATCACCTTACCATAGAGATGATTCCCAATATAATTAAATTTAATAAATAAAAAATGAGGTGCTCAGTCCCTTCATTCAGGACTGCCAAGCAGTGCCTCCTACAAGCTTTCCTTGACCATCCCATCCAAAAGAACACCCTCTGTCTCTCTCCGTCTCCATGCTCTGCTTTAGTTATCTTTTTTAGCACTTATCACTGCCCAACCTAATATATTTTTTAATTCTCTTCCTCTCCCAGTAAAACAAAAACTCAGTGAGGGCAAGATTGATTCTTTTGGTCTTACTCAACAGCAACAGAACAATACTAGGAGTTCTAACTTGTTATACTGTTAGTAATATACATTTTTTTAAATGACTGGGAGATTCTCTCATTTATTTTATTTAAATTAATTCACTTGTTTTATGTCATCACTCTCCTAATCCTTTAACTGTTTGGAAATTATTGATGACTAGATAAGAAAATGCCACAGCATGGGAGTACGTAGAAGCAACTACCAATTAGTGATTGATCTGAAATGGAAGTAAAGTATCCTAAATGTGTATGCATATCAATGAGAAAATTATATTTGACTTATAAAAATGTAATTTACAGACATGATTTTGTGTACTGTTTATACATAAATCAGGCACAAATGGCATTTTCTTATGCTTTGGTAAACTGAGTCAGGGCCCTCTTCCGTTGTCTTCAGCAGACATGGATACCTTCCAAACCCTGGGGCACGTTCTGAACCCACGGTCCACACTCTGAAGTCCAGTGAGAACAGAGCCCCTGTTCAGACTCTGCTCTGCTTTACACCCAATGTTAATGATCACCAGCCCCAACCCCTACAATGGGTCTAACAACAACTTCTGCCACACTCGTAATGCTCAGGGTCACCAAAAGAAGCAACTATTTTAGTGTCATGTACTTTTCCTTAATCCTCCTTTCTTTTTGTCCAACATCGGGCTTGGAAAATCATATATTTTATCCAAACCAAAAAGAGTTTTGTGCATCTATTATTTAAATGAACAAGGCTGTGCAAGCTTAGAAAGCTAAGTAATTTACCTGACTTCACACAACTACCAAGAGGGAAATTTCGGCTGTTCGAATTAGAAGGAACATTTTAGTACTACCTGCCAATATTTTTTCACGTTATCATGTACATGTACATTGAAAAATTCTCCAAGTGATGCACTGGGATCAGAACTGAGGAGACCAAGCACAGGAAGTCCTGCTACCCCAGACTTTGCCCGGTCGCCCCAGGGCCTAAATGGGTCAATATATGAACAAACCTGTCCGAACCCACACCCATCCGTAGCCACCCGCAGTGCCGGCAGGGGCCAGCAGGCACATGAATTGAGAATGTCTATTCACTCCTCTTATGCTATGAGAAAAATCATGACACAGAGAGAGAAGTGGTTTGCTTAAAGCAATATACCCAACTGGTACCAGAACCAGAACAGAAAGCTAGGGTCCCGCCCCTCCCCTGGTGCTATGATGGCAGTGAGGACAGCAATGGTGAGACCCAGAGAGGTTAAGAAATTCATCTGCCGGGGCACCTGGGTGGCTCAGTGGGTTAAGCCTCTGCCTTTGGCTCAGGTCATGATCTCAGGGTCCTGGGATGGAGCCCCGCATGGGGCTCTCTGCTCAGCAGGGAGCCTGCTTCCTCCTCTCTCTCTCTCTCTGCCTGCCTCTCTGCCTATTTGTGATCTTTGTTTGTCAAATAAATAAATAAAATCTTTAAAAAACAAAAAAAAAGAAAGAAAGTCATTTGCCTGAAGTTACACAGGAAGTGGCAGAGCTGAGATTAAAACCCAAGTCAATACCATTCTGCTGTTTCGAGAACACGATTTTCCCCTGTGGAGATTAAGTGTATTTTATGGTATTCTAATTATTTTTAAAAGTTTACTGTCTTTTATTTCATTACCTGGAACATTTCATTCCTTTAGTTATCTCTACAAACATGAGTTTACCATATATCCCAAACACAGTGCAACATACACACTGAAGCAAAACCTTTTTGGATTTAAGGTGGTTTTAATGCACCCATTTGCAGAAGGAGAAATCGAGGCCTAGTTAAAAATCAAGCCTATACATAGGGTATCATGGGAGAAATCAAAGATAAAGGCCTGATAAAGGCTCCTATGGCTGCTCAGGAAATCATAACACAGAATAACAAATGACTCGAAAAAATGAACGATGCTGTCTTAGGAAGCATTTTATGAGCAAATAATAAAAAATAATGGTTTACATTTAAGGAATTCTTAGGATGCGCCGGGCATCCCAAGCATGTAACAAGTATTAACCAATACAATAGCCAAAACACCCCCATAAGGGGGAAAAGATCATTATCCTCATTTTATGGAGGAGGAAACTGAGGCACAGGTAAGTTAATTTGCCCAACGGGTAACACCCAGTCAGTGATAGAGTCAGGATTTAAACACAGGATGGGTGGTTTCAGAGTCTACAGTTCTTACCACCATGCTCCCTACCTACCCTGTGAATCTCAAAAGGGTAATCACGATTTTGTGAGTGGAGGGGGAGAGAGAGAGAGTGTGTGTGTGTGTGTGTGTGTGTGTGAAAGACAGAGAGAGAGAGAGAATGTCACTGGAGAAAGAATAGATATGTAAGGATGAAAACTATATCTGAACCCCCCCCCCCAAAAAAAAGCCACTTCTGTGAACTGTACTAGGGTGTCCACCGAGAATCCAGCCTAGGCCAGGGCTGCCAGCAGAACGGCTCAGGCTCTGGCGGTGCCCAGTGGTTTTTCTCTCCTACTTCACTAAGTTTCTTCCCTGCCCTTTGGGGCCTTTCATTGAATCAAAATAATGGGGAAAACATCTGTGAAAGGAGTTTGAGCCAGAAAGTAGTAAAAATGTACTTACAGAACTTATTAACCTGGTTCTTTCCAGCCTCTGAAAGCCTCAGAAGGCACTACTGGAAGGCAGCCTGAGCTATTCAGAGAATAAATGTTCATTTCCGAGTTCTCATTTAGCAGGTTTTTTTCCAGTAATAAAATAATCAAGGTTCTTTTTTTTTTTTTTCTAGGAAAAGGATGTTTTCTATATATCAATTATATTAACATACACTACTTCAATTAAGCCATCATCTTTGTTTCAATTAAGACAGGGAGTAAATCTCCATTTCAATGTAGCCATTTCTCTTAAAATCTCTTCCCACTGTGTTTGTTACACAGTAAGCAGTCTGAGAGAGCAAACGTTTCACATAGGAGCGAAGCCCCCCCCCCCCCCCCCCCCCCGTGCAAAGTGCCTTTAGAACAGCAGAGACCACGACAGGGCCCACAGGCTAAGCCAGAGGGTGACCAGCAACTCTCCAACGTGTACTCCCCCTGCAAGGGCTTCCCAGCTGCGCATCAGGAAGCTGCTATGACCAGCAGAAGTTTACTCCATTTCCCGTCTTACCCTCCATTCGCCTAGCGTGAACAACACACACTTCTGCCAAAGGGTTACCATACCCTCCAACCGCTGATAACAACCAGAACCGAATTTAGGAAAGGTGTGACCTAGACAAGACCAGCATGCTGTGGCAGCTGTCCACACCAACACAGAGAACACGGCGGCCGTGATCCAAAATCTCTCTCTACATTCTTAAATGATCAGAGTTATCTTTGTCCCAAACTGCTTAACGCTCGTGGTCCAGACTGCCAACCAAGGATGCTTCTGGTTGTACATGAATTTAGGGATTTTCCCAGAACCCAAGAGCCTGTAGCAGGAGAGCTGAACCACAGCCAGGCTTGAAGCAGGAGGGTCTCTGGTGATGCTCCTCGCTTGAAAGGTAGAAACAAAGAAAGTCACAGCTACTACCTCTAGTGTCACCAACCATGTGGCATCACCGTGTTCCTCCAGGTGATAAGAGGTCAGCAAGAACTCTGCCAGGCCCCACGCTCCCGGCGATGAAAGACTCGGAAAGAGCACAGCTGGGGTCCTCCACGCCGGGAGCTGTTTCCAGCAGCTCGGCACTGAAGCACCACTTTGCTGGCTTGTAAACTGAGAACACTGATCCAGCCCTCATGAAGAGACATTACCTATGAAACCTCCCTCCCTGGGAAGTCTCAAGGGAGAGAGAGCGTTCTAGAAAGAAACCCACGGTTTCAAAGCAAAACCAAAAACTATACCTCAAGGAGGCTGAAATCTGGTTAACAATGAATACCGTGGCCCACAATAAAGGCGCTTGTGCCGAGACCTTGGGCTAAGAGCTGGGTACATTGTTACCCGTTTTCCAACAGACCTAGCTTTCCATTTCTGTGTGGGATGCACGTTCATTTCCAAGGCCACCGATATGGCTGTCATTAGGAAAGTCACATTTCCCGTATCCTGAGTAGGCAGCCCTACCCAGCCCCTCTGCCGTGACAGCCCCTACGGGCCTGGCATCACCCTGTGCCAGTGTCAGGATGTCCCCGAGTGCTAGGAGCCCATCTGTTCCTCTAGAGTTAGACCCCAGACTGGCTTTACTGGGGAACAATCAATACCGTTTCCAGCAGAGCCAACCAATCATCACTCACTGAAGCGGCAGTTCTCAGAATAGGCTTAGGGATTCCCAGAGAGGCTGGGTGGAGCCCAGGATGCCCACATCCAAGCACCACTTTGCAAACTTTTGCAAGCACCACTTTTGCAAAATAGCAGAAAGAGTAGGCTGTTGTGATAGAAAATGCTGCCCTTCTCCCCTCTTTGTCCCTCCTGATTGACTTCCAACAACCCCCTCTGGGGAGCACCCTCCTCCAACCTTTAGTTTTCAAAGGGACTGCCATACTGAAAGGTTATCATTCTCCAAAAGGTTGTTTGGGGTACGGATCATACTTTTAAGAAAAAAAAATATGTCTGACTGGTTTTCCTTGAAAAATGAAGACACAGGACAAGTCATTGACTAAAATACTGAAGAACTTAGGAGCAAAAAAAGATGAATTGGCCTTAGCCAAAGACACAAATAGTTTTCTCATCATTTTTCTAAACTGTCTACCAATGTTTAGTTTAGTTTACCATCTAAACTGTCAACCAATGACCGTGGGAAAATTTCTCACATACCAACCAGTTCTGGATCAATGCAAACGTGTCTTTGTTCTCAGAGCTTACGTTTCTCTCAGAGAGCTGCCTTTCCCCAGCTAGCTTGAGACTTGCCACTTTCACACAGGAATTGCAGTAAACACCACTGATTTTCCTAAAGAGCCCCAGACACAAAGTAGTCTTCTTTTTCTTCATCCTTCTGCCAATATACTTCTTCTCAGGGGCCACTGCTCCCACCACAGAACCCAATCCACCACTGAGTTATTTACCTCAGTGAGTCAGCTAAGATGGTTCCACATTGGTTAGCTGGACATTTTAGGGGCTGAGGGATATACCATGTTTTGGCTCCAGTACAGAAGGCTGTATTTCTAGACACATCAAATCATCAGGAGATTTCTATCTCAACAACAGATTACTGTAATGTACTTAGCTATTAGAGCCTTTACTGCCATAATGAATAAGACATGATTAATCTGAGCTATAAAAAGAAATAATAAAGCCATAATCTCTTATATTGGTGTAGAGCCTTCCTTTCATTTTTTTTACAAAAATATTCATACACAATTTTCACACCAGTTCAATCATTTTACCTATATAAGAAAAAACCTTGGAAAAGAGGAAGTAAAAATCTCATTACTCAACTCTTCACCTTTTATAGATTAAAAAGGAAGAGACAGAGAAACTGAAGAAGAAAAAAAAGGAGGGCCCATCTCATTTCATGAGTGGTAGAGTTTGACAAGAACCTGAACCATGCTATGAATGATTTTCGGCCTTTGTCTATGGCCCATGTTCAAGTTCAGGGACCTCTGCATACCTCTGTCCTACTTCCCAGGAAATTCTCTGGCCTTGTAGACCTAGGAGTAATTCCAAGGCAGAAAGGCTTCAATCCCGGAGCCCTCTGGTTAAATAAGATCTCGGTCCCTGCAGCTCAAGGAGGAGCAAGGACAGAGGTGAGGCCGGCCCTCCCCCAAAGCCTCTGTGTCCCGTTCTTCCCGCTCGCTGGTAGAATCCAAGAAGCCTAGCATGTAGGTAATTTCGCAGCCTGCTGTGTTCTCAAACAACAGCCCGTAAACAATGATTGGCCAATTTCATTCTAATCTTCCCAATTTTGCTCTAATTAAAATCAAGCTGTAGCTTTCAAACAGTTTAATTAAGGCTGATTGGGAGAAATGGGGAGGGGAGACTCAAGCTTAAAGGAGGAGGACGAGGTCACTGCTTGGCGAGTCTCACATGGGGGCTCCGGGGCTCGGAGAGGACACTGCCGGCGCTTTGCCTGTAGAACCACGTGAAATACGACACACTCCTTGGAAGCAGGGGCCAGGGAATCTCTGAGACCAGGAGGAAGTGAAGAGGGAGCTAAGATCTGTGTTTTCTCAGGCACAGAAACCTCTGCTCTGCCCTGACCTCCCAACCTGCTCCCCACAGCTCATCTGTCCAACTGTGGAGAAAATGGCTCTGCTCACCACTCCGGGCCTCCCCGTTGTGCTCGCTCAGCAAGCTCACAGCCCCTGCCATGCTTCTCCACAGCAAACGCCCGTGGGCTTCTCGTCAGCTACTTCACTCTCAGAATTCCCCCTGACTGGCAGCTCCTTCCATTATTCGACAAGTTCATTCCTTTGCAGTGACATACCCTTTTTGGAATGTGGGTGCATTTGCTTTCTCTATGAGCCACTCTTAATTGGACTAAATGTTTTTTGGTTCCTTCAATCGTTTCTCGATTCCTAGGCCCTTCTGCTAAACCTTCTCTGCCTTTAATCTAGCTTGTTAATGTGTTTCTTTTTAAAGATGGCAACCCAAATTAAACACAACCCAGTAGCTGAGTTCTGAGCCATGCAGAGTACAGGATACAATTTCTGAACACATCATCATCATCAGCATTATAACTATCCTCATTGTGTCTCTACTGAGCCCCTGTGTTACCAGGCACGGCCCTGGGTGCTTTCCATATTTTTTTCATCATCGCCACAATCTTGTAAATGTCATTCCCGCCTGGATCAGAAAATGCCTTTTGATATGGGACTTGATGGTATCAGTCACTCATACGGATGGACCTCATTGCCTCCCCCAGTGATATTGGGCTTGGCTCCCTGACTTCATTCTGGACAAATGAAGACAGACACGAGGAACAGGGTACCAATTCTGGGCCCAAAGAGGCATTGCACATTTTCACTCTTCTTCCTGCTTGCCTGCCCTGGCCGGGAGAATGGCTTTCCCCACCTTCCCACGGATACTTCTCTTTCAGCCTGAGACCCAGGATAAACGTCATTGGAGAAAACACCAAATGGCCTCCTTGCACACCTGTAGCCTGAAGCACTTGAACTCAGCCAATCTACAGATGCATGACTGAGAAAGGTTATTATTGTTTTAAAATGAGTTTGGGGGTTATTGTTATGTCCATAATTATGGCAGCAGTTAATTGATACACAAGTTCAGTCCTATTGTATAGCGGAGCTAGCTGAGGCTCAGATAAGCATCTTAGTCAAGGACACAGAGCTTACCAAAAGTGAAGATACTTTATGATCTTTCATATATATATATATGAAATATATTTCCTTTATTAACACACCTGAATATTGCATTTCTTTTTAGCATTTACATAGTAAATTTATTTAAATCCCTTCACTTGTTTTATTAAAGTATAGCTGACACATTAGCATTCTTTTTTTGAAGAAAAAATATTCTTGGCTAACAGTAATCTCATAGTCCACCAGACTCCCACCGACCCCTCCATTTTTTACAACCCTAGCTTTTTGTTTTTATTTTAATTGCTGTGCCAGGCCATCTATATCCTATATTGGGGAAATTGGCATTTTGGACTTAAATCTGGGGCTTTGGACTTCACCGCCTTCTTGCATTCGATCCCTCTTGGCGGAGACTTGGAAAGTGTTCTTTAAAGCAATTTCTGCCTTTCCCTTGGGCTCACAGATACACAAATTTCCCCAGCTTCCTCTGCATTTAAATGCAGTCATGTGACTGGGTTCTGGCCAGCAGGAGGTGAACCCTGCCCCAGCCCAGGAGACTTCCTATGAAATCTTTCATGCTCACTCTCTTTCCTTGTCCACCAGGACCCAGAGGAGGATGCTGAGGCCCTGAATGATGACAGAGTGTGACTAGATGGACGGAGTCCTGGTCTTGAATAATTTCATGAAGCAATCTCCTTTTATCTAGCTCCTAAATTGCGCCAGACATGAGCAATAAGCAAATAATTAAATAAACTTGTACTAAGTCACTGAGATTTGGGGACTGTTTATTCCAGCAGTTAGCCCACTCTAATACGGCGATCGCGTCAATCTCCTATTCCAGCCTGGCAAAAAAAATCTTCACTCTTGATTTTATTGCCTATCTTGATAAGGGGCTCTTTCAATTACCTGATTTTATTGTCTATGTAGTCAAGCATCCATGCTCCCATTTCTCCTCAGCTCAGTAACATTCCCATATGGGGTATTTTTCTTGCCTTCTGAGTCTAGATGGATATGGTGTTAGTTTTGAGCTCTTGGTTTTTATGCTGTAGAATCGTAGTGTGTGAGTCCTGCTCTAAGGGAAAAGCACCTGTCACAGTGAAGGATTTACTTTGAACTATCTATAACTATAAAATCAATGAGTAGATTAACTCAGGCTATAGTCAGGGAGAGCAGAATGTAGATTTTAAGTGATACATTTGATTAATGTCTGGAGATTGCAGGAGAAAGAATTTGATAGAGTAGGACTGCTCCTGCTTTCTTTCCTCTTTCTCAATTAAACTCTGCATTTTCTCTTCTTCCCTCTTCCCAAGATTTCCCGCTCTACTGTGTTCCATATTTATTCTCAGGAGACCCTCTCATAAAAAGAATAATGCACTTATCTTGAAATAAACCAAATTGAGATTTTAGTTATTGCCAAAGAGTCCCCATAAAGAAAGCCCTGTTATCCTACCCATTTTACTGATGAGAAAACTGAAACTCAGTTGCAAAATAACTTGTTCAAGTTCCCACAGCTAGAAGTAGCAAAACTGCAATTTAAACCTTCACAGTAAGATTCTAGAGGCTGGAGCCTCAACCACTTGTTTTCTCCTTCCATCTAATGCAGCCCCAGAACATCCTACTCATTATGGAGGGCTTTCATTCTCTTATTATTGCCTTAACATGCGGCAGACATGGTACTGGGAACTGGAGATAAAAAGATGAAATAAAATATGTTCTTTGCTTGAAGGAGGTCAGAGTGAGTAAGTAAATACACAAAATAATTTCTGTAGCAGAAATACGAACATATTGATGGGGAACCATAAGTAGAAAGAACTAACTCTCTTGCAGGAGCCAAAGAAGTCTTCAGAGAGAGTTGATATTTAAGTGGGTTGAAAGGTGAGTAAGAGCTTGGTGGGCAGAGAAAATGGAAGGAGCCACGCAGGACGTGGGAATGGGACACGGAAAGACACGTGGGACCTAATCTGGGTGACTCTGGAGATGTTTAGGGAGACTAGAACAAAAGGTAGAAGGAAGAAATGTACATTCATGCCAAGAAAATGCGTTCAGGTTTTATCCTTTGGGCACAGAGGAACCCGAGGAGGACCTCAGGCAGGTTGGACTGGAGAAGAGAGGAAAGAACAGTGGTAAACAGTGAAGCCAGGGGATGAGAGACAAGGCTGTCTTTGAAGGACAGCGCTGAGATGGAAGCCACAACTCAAATGGGGGGAGAGGCTGGGGAAGAGGCAGGAGCTAGTGGTCTGGTAGCTATACCATTCCCAGTCCCAGAAGTACAGCAAAGAATACTGGAGCCCTAAGTGCAGCAGGAAACAAAATGCACACAGTTCGGGTGATTTTACCACAGAAATGAAATCTAAGTGGCCAAAATCAAATCAAATGGGAGGTGGATCCAGTGCCTTGAAAAGCTGAAGAAAAAGTTAGGAATTTTTCCCCCTATTTTTAACTTGACTGAAATACCTGTATTCAGGGGCGCCTGGGTGGCTCAGTCATTAAGTGTCTACCTCAGGTCCCCACCCCAGAGTCGTGGGATCAAGCCCCACATCCCGCTCCCTGCTCAGTGGGAGGCCTGCTTCTCCCTCTCCCACCCCCTCTGCTTGTATTTCCTAGCTGTCTCTCTGTCAATTAAATAAATAAAACCTTAAAAAAACCCACCATATTCACCCACTGTAAGCCCAGCACATATTTCCAACTTTTCTTGAAGCAATGGTGCTTCAGTTCCAGAGCACAGACACGACATCTTCTGAGGCAGGCCTGTGACCTAGAACCACCATCACTAACTTTTGAAAGCTGCCTAGAACGTGACAAGTGTAGGAGGAAAATGCCTGATCTGAGAAAAGTCCAGAATGTTACACTAATCCCGATCCGTGACAAAAGCCTTGAGTGTTTTGGAAGAGGATCATGGCAAGCTAGCTCCCTGGGAGCCAGAATCGGAAGAAAATCTTATGACAAAGTAAATTTGTGATATTTTCCTTATGCAGAAAGATAGAAAAGGGAGCTTTGGGCTAAAGAAACAAGGAGAGTTTGAGAGCTAGAACGTGAAGGAGGGCAGGAGCGCGAGAACTTCCGGAGGGAAGCCACACGGTGCCCACAGGTCTTAAAAATCAGCTCTCCAAGTATCTAAAGACCTATCATGAAGAAGAGGCATGTAGACTTATTGTCATGAAAGAAGAGAAAGCAGAGTCAGGACCAGTAAGTGGAATTATGGGAAGAAGGACTGATTCAGCGTCACAAGGGTCATGCTAGTATTTGGAGCTATTGCCTGGAAATTGGCTTCAGTGAACACGCAGGACTGGAAGTGCTCAAGCCAAGGCTGGTTGACCACCTCCGTGGGGATTTGTCTAGGAAACAGGTGATTTTCAAGTTTCCTTCTAATTCACAGATTGGAACCTCATGGGTACCATTCTGCCAGCCCATGCCCTTGAGCCTTCTCCAGCCATTCCCCTGAAAGCTTTGGTCCCGTGTCCCAGGCTGACCACAGAATCTGTGGTTCCCAGACTTAGTCTCCTGACCTACAGGCACCAATATGGACGCTGCCCTTACTTAGTGGAAACAGAAGGCAACATACGTATTATCAGCCTCTACCACCATGTTTCCTCTTCCCTTTTTTAAATCAATATATTTGTTTATTTTAGAGAGCAAGAGAGTGCGGGGGGCAGGGGCAGGCAGAGGTAGATGGAGAAGAAATCTCAAGCAGACTCTACAGTCAGCACAGAGCCTGATATGGGGCTCGATCTCCCAACCCTGAGATCATGACCTGAGCCAAACCCAAGAGTCAGGCGCTCAACAGACTGTACCACGCAGGCGCCCCGACAGCTAACGTTTCTCCTACCAAGTTCCATTTGAGCCTGAGTTCCCAGACGACGGAGGCAGACATTCAGGGATGAGCACAGCCCCCCTTCCTCTCCATCTGGATCAGACTCACGGCCTAGAATGCACAATCAGCCGAGCACAGGCTGGTTTACTGGGCATACAGTTGACTGTGGTACTAGGAGACCAACCATGGTGAGGGATCATCCCATGAGGCTGTTTACAGGCTTCTGTGGATCCGGGAGAACTCAGTCCCCCAAGAGTCCTCCTTCCTGTCCCTCCTCCGTCACTAGCCAGTCCCCAGGTAAGGCACAGGCTCTCCTGCGCACAAGGACAATAAGAATTCTCCCAGGCCCCGGGGCTGGTAATGAAGGGCTTGGTGCGGTGCTGGGTCTGTCTACTTCATTTTTCTCCTACCAGAGCCTCCTGTGTGGCCAGTGACACTTTTGCTCACCCTGACTCATGATGACTTCAGGGCTTGACTGTTCTTTGCAGAGGGAGGGAGAAAGAGGCACATTCCTGGGCTCAGGGAGGAGCGTGGTACAGAGGCAGAACCGGGGAGCATTAAACAAGTACAGAAGGGAAAGACTCCGCCATCTTCCCCAAACCACGTCCCCGGGGTAACAGCCCTGATCTACCCACACATCCATCCACAAATCCCACGGCTGGTCAGGGGGCCCCCAGTTCTCTCTCACTGTTCCATCTGCTCCCGTGGTGTGCTGTGGACATAAAGGGAAGGGAGAGTGACCCAAAGTCTATGCCACCCATGTCAGCACATGGAACTTCAAATCCTAATAAGCAGGGATGATTTGCATCACCGAAGGGTTCTTCTGGCTTTCTGAAACTATCCCTTGAAACAGAAGACATTTCCAAGGGGGTATGTGTGCTTATAAATCAGTAGCCACCTGATCCTAAAGTCAGGAGCTAAAGATTTACTTAACACTGAATTTTTATAAGCCATTGCCAGGCAAAAAGTAAGATACTGCATTTTGGAATAGTATTAAGTGTCCCTCTAGTAGAGGATTCGATTTACAGAAATTCAATTTACACTGCACCCTTATAGAAATATACCAGCAGTGTAAAGCCGACATATACAGAATTTGCTGTGGGTGAATTGTTTCAGGAAGATTCATCTGTAGCTTCCTCCCACTTAGGGTTCCCCAGAGCCCAAGCGCAGATGGAGAATGGTGGAAACGGAGGATTACAGGATCTCTGAGTGAGAGGAGCCCCGCTGAGCCCCCCTGAGGCCCTTCTTCGGAGGCCCAAAGACCTGCTGGAATGCCATAAGGAGAGCAGGAGGGGCAGAGAGCACAGGTGGCTACAACTGGAGGCTGGTTAAGAATCTCGGGCTCAAATTATGTACTTGATTCAATAAGCATTTCATAGTCAGATCCTCTATTGTATGGGCTGAGTGCTGGCTCTTCCTCTTACCAGATGTAGGACATCCTCTAAAACTCAGTGTCTCCATCTGTCATATATGTATTCAGAGAGCACCTCCCTTGTAGATTTCTCATTACGATAATTGCAGTGTGTGTCTATATACTATATATATCAATCATACATATGATATATATTACTTAGCCAAATGTGGGGCATGTAGTGAACCCTCAATAGAGAGTTATTATTATTTTTTAATTTTACCAATATTTCATAGTAGAGGGAATACTGTGCTTTCTTTCCCAAGCTAAAGAGACATTTGGCCAATATATCTGCCCTCTCAGAACCACCTCTTTTCTCTGCCCCTGCTCCCTTGGTCCCATGGGGAAATCAGCGAGGTAGGGAGGAGCCTGCTGTCCGGTGTCCCCGCTCTGATGCTGTGTACTCCATGCCGAGTTGAGACCCCCGCTCACTGAAAGTTCCAATCTCTCAGACACCCAGTGCCCTGCAGTGGACCGACCCTCAGAGAGCTTTCCCCTCCTCCCAGTTAGCCCTGGTGGAGCTCCCCAAGGGACCGCCTGCCGGGCCTGTCTTCTCTAGAGGCTTCACTTAGGATTGGGCCGGTCTGTCTGGCACACCCGCAGGCTCCCATTCCTAATTTGAGCCAGGGATGGACTGTGGGGAGAGAGATCCTGTCTGTGACTCAGGTCCAAAACTTCATCTCTCGCCCAACTTGATGGTAATAAATGTGTTCTCCTTGGCTCCAGCGCCTGGGGAGTGTGCTCACCTGCTTCTGTCCTAGAGGAGGACATGGGTGTTTGGGGTGGGAACCTCCCAGGTGGCCCCTGTACCGAGTCACACACCTCCTCGCCTCCAGCCACCCCCTCCAGGGAGTCCACCTGGAGGGCAGAGCCCCCTGAGGTGTGGGCCACGTGTCCTCCCCCGCCGTGCCCCCAGCACCCGTGGAGAGGCCCACACACTCACGTGCACCATAAATATGCTGAATGAAGAGATGCCCGCCACGTGCCACTCACTGTTCTCAGCAACACGGACTGAAATAATTTTCTTGTGGGAGATGTGGGAAGCCCTGAGGTGGGATAAATGTGGCAGAAGCGGAATAAAGGGAAAAAAAAATGAGAATCCCTGACCCAGAAAAAGCTCTTCTCTTGAGAAAAAAGGAAAAGGAAAAGACCACATGACCAGCCAGTGTCCCCGTCTGCCTGCATCTCTGTGTCGTGATGGTTTCTAGCTGAAGCCTACCTCCCTCGTCTCTACATGGGCACGGCTCTAAGTAGCAATTCATTCATGAATAAAATTAATTATTTCTGGAAGCAAAAATTAATCCTCTTTTTCTCTGCCCGACTGACTCAAGATCTTGCTATTAAATCTCATCTGAAAACAGAACTGATCTTGCTTTCCTCCCCTTGGCCATCCTGGATTTTCCCTCCATTTCTTGCACGCTTTGTATTTTTACATTTTCTCTTCACAGGCCATCTTTGTAATCCTGTTTCAAGCCGGGGCGGACAACCTGGATATCGCCCCCAAGGACGTAAGAAAATCTGAGGCAGGAGTCATTTTGTCCTGGGTGAACCTGGGACTGGCATCCTGAGAATTCATTCTGACATGGCATCCGTGGACCGAATCTGTCCATCGGTCACCGAGAAAGTACCAAATGCCTTCTCCCTGGCATTTGAGATGCTACAGTCCGAGTTGTTTTCCCGTGTGCGGGCGGTCACTCAGATGGGACCACTGGACTCCTAGAAATCAGCAGAACCCTGTTTTCTCTCTTTTGTAGCTGGCCATAGTGCCTAGAATCATGCAGTGCGCACAGGAGACTCTCCATAAGTACTTATAAGGGGACCAAGTGAGCAAGAAACACAGTGTGGTAAGTCTACCCTGTATCTGATTTTTTAAGCATAAATAATGCTGGATTTTCAGCTTATGCTTTATTTTATACCAGTGGCTTTCGGGGCCCCTAGGTGGCTCAGGTCATGATCTCAGGGTCCTGGGATCAAGACCCAAATGGGGCTCTCTGCTCAGCAGGGAGCCTGCTTCTCTCTCTCTCTCTCTGCCTGCCTCTCTGCCTACTTATGATCTCTGTCTGTCAAATAAATAAATAAAATCTTTAAAAACAACAACAACAAAACAGTGGCTTTCTTGGGCCTCCCAGCGCAGCTCATGTTCTCACCAGGTGCGCCCTCACACACACACACCCTGGATCAGAGATCCTCACATTCAGCCAGCACCAAAGTCGTGGTCAAGGTAAATTCTCAACGTGTGGTTGTGTCCCTCTCCTACCTCCTCACCTGCGGATGGAGAAATAGTGCCTTCCATCCCGACCGAACCCCCTCGTTGTCAAAATATAGATCCAGAGAGAAGTTCGGAGATGAAGCGGTTCCCTTGGGTGAGGCCACTTCCCCGGAAGAGCGCACCTCCTTCCTGCCCGGGCGCCGCCCGCCTCAGCCCACCCCGGGGGTCGCGGCTTCCCCTGCGGTCTGACGCTGAGCTGCCTCGGTCGCTGGGCTGCGCGCTCCGGCAGTCGCAGGGGTTTACCCAGGCAGACCCAGGTTGCCTTTGGTTGCCGCTTATTTACGTGGATTGTGATCTCTTAATTGGAGATGGTGCCTCTCCCAGGGTTCGCTGTTTATCCAAATCGGTATTTGTTAGTCCGCGAAACGTGGTTCGGCTGCTGAATCAGGTCTGGAGCTGCTCCTGTGTGACTGCTTCCACAGCTGCTATCCATTCCTCACCTCTCCCTCTCCCGGGAGGCCCCCACAGGCTGGTTCTAGGCCCTCCAGCCTTTTCTGCTTGTAAACTTTTCTCCTGGCTGCTGGATCTATCCTTAGGAGTTCACGTGCCTTGGCGCTAGCAATTCCTGAATTTCACCTCCCTCGACTACGACTCTATGTCATTTATAACCTCCCCTAGAAAGAGTCCCACTCCCTGCATTGCATCGTGGGGGATGCTGCCTTCTGTCCTTCTCCACCCTGGTCGACCCTGCTCTCCTCTCCACCTCCCAAGCACTTAGTGTAATCACCTAGGGTACTTCTCAAGCTTTCATGTCATATTCTTCACCTGGGGCTCTTGGTAGAATGCAGACTGTGATTCTGAGGGCCTGGGGTAAGGCCCGGGCTCCTGCAATGGGTGGGAGTTCTCAAGGCACGCGGGTGCTGCTGGTGCACCAACCAGGCTTGGAGAAGTATGGATCGAATATTTGGTTGTTTCTGTTTCTCCCTTCTCTCACATGTAAGCTGGTGCCAAATCTTACTTTTCATCCTGATGAACTGCACAAAAATTGTATTTTCTTAGGGTTATTGTTCCAGTGCCTGTTGCTGGAAGTTTCTTTTGCCCTAACTGCCCTCATTTACATCATCTGATTCTATCCCTGCTCGCCCTATTAGATGTTTCCAGATGCACCTGCTAAAACACATGCCTGCTGCAATGCTATCTGCCTCTGGATATCACTCCACTCTCTTGTTTTTCAGTTTTGTCCTACTGTGGTTCTCAAAAGTGGCAATATTTGCTCAGAATATGATCAAAATATAATATCCTATTTTGTCAAGGAAGATACCTATTTAATTTCATTTTTGTTTGTTTTCCTCCCAAAAGGCTTCTAATGTATCCCTAGACCTTTCCTTTCTAAAAAAGCACAGCAAATAGAAATGAGGGTAATAATGACTAAGATCAATAATTTGGAATTACATCTAGCTTTGCTTTTCTCCCAACCACCATATTATGCTCATTGTTCTGTATGATTTCTAACTTTTCTCTCTTAATTTTAATTTATTCTTTCCGAGTTTCAAGCGTTTCATCATAGTGGCTTGGATTTTTTCCAATCCCATGATTATCTCTCTATTAAAGCTCTAATACAAAAAGAAATAAAAAAAAACAGACTGCTCATTACTTTGATTTGTAGCAAGGAGAGAATGGAACATTACCGCTAGAGTGTTTCGAGAAACCATATTTACATTTGCATCAGCTCAATTTAGGTGCCTGATTAGCTTGCGTGGTATGATGAAGATGCACTTACCAGTCAGAGGGAAGTGGCATGGTCTAGAGTAATGAGCAGGAGACTCGAAGTCAGGAGCTCTGAGTGCTATTTCTGGCTGTGAGTGGCTACCTCTCCGACCTTGAACAAGTCCATCTCACTATCTTGGGCCCTAATAGCCCCCATCTGCTTCCCAGTGCTGCTGGGAGAGGTTGAGCGCTTAAGTGTTTCTCCTAGTGGGGGCTATGGAGTCAAGCAAGGGAGGGAGCACTGAGGTCACAAATGGAGTTGGAGACAAGACCTCTGCCCTTAAAGCTCTTATGACTGTGAAGAGACGGGGTCTGAGAAGTGGGCTGATTTCTCCAATCTTGGTCTAACAGGACTTGAGGACATGGTGAGAGGTTGGCAAATGGAATTTAAAAGCTTGCCCAAAGCTGGGCTTGAGAGCCAAGCCCATTCCTGTTATTTAGGAGGGCTTAACAAGAGTGCATATTGTCTTTCTTCTCGTAATAGTGCCATCCTGAGATGGTCTGTTTCATCCCCCAGGAAAGGGAGCTAGCAGGGACTGGACTTAGGACATCTGGAGGATTGCTCCGTTAGCAATCCCTGACTTTAGCAGAAAGTGACCAGTGTGTGCCCCACAGAGGATCCCTTCATCCTTTGGTTGGTTTCCTCTCCCAAAGAGAACTCGATTGAGGGGTAAAGATTAACATACTTTGAAAAGGAAAGCAGGAGAATGATTTTTTTCCTTCCTCGTTGGTGTGAAGCCCTCAGCAGACATCACAAAGACAGCACCCAGGGATCTCATCTCAATACCATTCTTTTGCTGGCTAATATTTGTTGAGGATGATCCAATAATAGGTAATATCTATTAAACACTGTTCTAGGTGCTTAACATCAATTAACTAATTTCATTTTCTCATCACCCCAATAGGTAGGCAACTATTATTGTTCTGATTTTATAAGTAAGGACATTGGGGAACAAAGCAATTAAGTAATTTGCCCAACAATACGTAGCTAGTAAGCTGCAGCTCCGGGATTCGAACCCAGGCCATCTGGCTTCAGAACCTTCACTCTAAAGCATCTGAGCCTACAGGAATATAAACTTGAAATTGACAGGGCAACAATCTCCCAGGGCCCAGAGTTAGAGGCCAAAGCTTCTCTAGAATAACAAGTTCTCTTTCCAAAGTTAAGAGCACACTCTGATATCCAAGAACAATAAGAGCAGGTGGGATTCTGAGCTGTTAAGTAGAACCTTGTTAAGTAGAACCTTGCCATTTGCTGGTTATGATCTATTCATACCCAAGAAGAGGAGAGCCTCTCTCCTGCTGTGTGAGAGAGCTCATGTGCTTCTGCCCCACGGGAAAGTCTTTATTCTTCCCCCACCACAGTTTATCTCCTTTCTTCTATGGAAGGCACAGGTGGACACCATCTGAATTCTATGTACAGAAAGCTTTCATAAAGAAACGAATGAAAGACCAATTGCTCGAAACCCAGGGCTGATGTTTTCTGTACGCTTTTCCTCCTTGTGCCCTTCTAGACAAAATGTCCTCCTGGTTATTGGGGATGACCCTCAATGTATATTTTACCAGTTATCTGTGACCACTTTCGTCAGAGTCAGCAAGGTCTTGAATTTGCCAAAGAGAACTGCTACTAGAATCAAAAGCGGAAGGGATAAAATGAATTCCCACAGGGATAACATAGACCCCTACAACGGTATCCATGGATCCACCATTTTGCTTAACATCTCAAGGCAAAACTCCCAGAATGCTCCTGGAGCAGCCGTGTGTGACCACTCTCTCTTCGCCCCACTAAAGGGTCACATATCAGAAGGCTGCATTCCCGTCAGAATGACTGGTTACTGTTTCCCCAAGTGCAGGTTCATTGCAATAACTGACCTCAGAGAAACAGAACGGCACAGTGTAAGCGCTTGTCACCGTAAATGATCAGGAAACCATTACCAACTGATCGAACGGTTGATGGTACAGAAGTGATTACAGAAATTCCCCATGGGCCAGCTCGGCTGCCCAGGCATTCAGTGGCTGCTGGGTTGGGGCTCCATGAGAAGAAAAATCTACTGAGGGAGAAGAAACATGATGGTTTGTTCCCTCTAGTTCCTATAGCCCTTCAAAGTGGATGGTGGTGTTGGGATTCCCCAGCCTGACATTTCAGTTCCAATATACTTAAAATAGATACATATATATATTTGGTGATAACAGTACTTCTAAAAATTGGGATGAACTGAAAAGTCGAAGGTAAATTAAATCTTATTTTCCTGGACTAGAGGGATTTTCTGCTTAAATATATTCTAGGGTAGATTTTCTCTCTTAAAGAAGAGACATTCTTTAATAAAGAGAAGCATCATTCTGAATGAGCTCATGGGAAATTTGGCGGGGTGGGGGGGCACATGTCCAGTTCCTTATGCATTTACTGAAAGTCGAGTCAACCTCTTCTGCTCCTTCAGTTTCCCTGGAGCAGGTGTTAACTCAGCCTCCCCCAACCGGAGTTGGAGGCATCCTGCGTCAGGGGCTCTAGCAAATTTCTTCTGTAGTCTTTGGAGGATGGCAAGGACCAGAGCCCCTGAAGCAGAGTGTGCATCGCAATCTCCTCCAAGACCAAACCGGATCCAAGCACGGTGGAAGAGAAATGGTCTGACAGGAGAACTGGGTGGGTTGCTCCTGAGAGCAGGACTTTATCCACAGGCATCTGATCTTGTCCCTCTGTCTGCCTCCGTGTGTGGGAATCAGGTACCAGGAGAACTGCCTCTGTAAATGGCTGTTCTTACCACTGGGGAGTCTTCCAGTGATGAAAAGCCTAAAACCTTATTTCTGAGACACTATACTACCCTAAACAGACTGCACGGTTATTGCAGAAGTTAAAAAAAAAAAACTCTCAGAAACAACAAAAAATTTGTCTCTAAATATATTTTAGAACCCAGACTCTGGAGTCTGATGACTTGGAAGCTAATCCTGGCTCCACTCTTCACAAGCTGTGTGCCCTTCTGCAAGTTCCTTAACCTCTCTGGACCTCATTGAACTCATTTGTAAAAAGTGGATAATAATTGTTCTTCCAACATAGGGTTGTTGTAAGGATGGAAGGAGCTGGTGTGCATAAGGCACATAAGGTGCTAGATCAAGCAAGAGGGCCCCAAATTTCAGTATGTTCATCGGACTAAAAATGCCTGTCCCAAAAAGTTAACAATAGCAGCTTGAAGTTGCCAAAGGAACAAGTGATTTTTCTGGTTTTATTTCTTTTTGTGCTTTATTTGTGTGTTTTCTCTCTTTTTGTTGCATTAGAAACTCTAAATTTGTAATTGGGAAATAAATGTCTTTGATAAAAGGAAAAAATTTCAGCCAAGCTCCTGGGATTGTCAGAAGACCACCGGCAAGGTGAAGAGGACAAGAGAGCCATGACAACAGGACAAGTGGGCAGAGGGATGAAAGGGAAGGTTTTATGCAGAGATGCACTCCTGGGAGCCCTGAGGCTCTCTGGGTCATGCAAGGTGAGGATTTCTAGAAACCTCCTTTTGAAGTGCTGGTCCAGCAGCCGGGAATATGTGCCTGGTTTCTCCCTCATCCCATGGACCTGGCCTGTCTCATGTCTTTCAGCCCTGATGCTCCCAAGGATAGGTCTAAAGGGCCAAGAAGAGCCAGCCCTCATCCACGGCAAGGCCAGCTGAGGCTGTGGTGGGGCCGAGGGTCAAGGCAGGCTTGCCCCACGACCCTGCAGGTCTCCCCAGACCTCCCAGGCAGGAGCTGGAGCTGCCCTCCCTTCATTTGCATGTCTAGGTAATTACAACTCATAAAAGTATCTAACCCATTAGTTAAAACCCGGCCCCAGCATTTGACTTTGACCTCCTGCGGCAGCACGGGCCCCACGCTGACTCCATGCCGCCCGATTTGTCCTCAATTTATAAGCAGCACAACCTATAAATAGAAACCCTTTTGCTATGTTCCCCAGGAGGCATCAGCAGGTTTTCCAGCTTGTGTGTGTTTTCTTCTTCCTCTTTTTGAAAACCAACATGGGAGGCTGGTTCTCCCCCGCCCGCTCTCCTAGTTCCAGTCTGGGGGGCGCGAGCGCGCGGGGTTGCGGGCGGCGCCCCCGCCTCCTGCGGGCCGCACTCACCTGTAGATCCTGTACCTGGTGGTGAAGCCCTGCCGGAAGCGCTCCACGAAGTCTGCGTACTCGGGCGCGCGGTGGAACGGGCCGCGGTCGCTGAGGAGCCAGTCCAGGGACGGCTGGCCGGCGGGGGACGCATGCTGCTCGGGGAGCGCCGCGGCGGCCGTGGCCGAGACCGCCAGCACCCAGCCCGGGAGGCCCAGCGCCAGCAGGGTTGCCCATGGGGCCGCCGCCGGCCCGAGCCCTCTAAACCGAGTGCCGCACTGCCACCTCATGCTTCTCCCGGCCGGTTGGCTTCTTCATTCTCTCGCCACGCTCTCCCGCTCGGTGCCGCTCCTCCAGGGCTCCTGGAACTAGAAAAGGCCGACACCGAGACGTGAGGGGAGCACCCTGGCCTTACGGAGCCCCGCGGCCCCCGCGCGTCGGACGGCTTCGGGCAGGGCCCCTTCTAGGAGGCCCTGGCGCCGCCACCACCTCTGCATCCTGGGCCCTGGGCCGAGCACCTGATGCAGACTTCCTTTCATTCTGAAAACGATCCTCGAGGACACGCCACGGTCACCATTTTCAGGTGGCAGGATGGGGCTGAGGGAGAGGAGGAAGGTGGCTCAAGTTCATGCGGCTTTGAAGGGAAGAAACCAGAATTTTGAACCCTGGTCATCTGACCAACCTTTACAGCGAATTGCTTCTGTTCCCTAGGTTGACTTAACACCATCGGCTGCTTCCGTCTTCCTCTCTCAGAATGTGCACTAGGTGTGGTAATAGCCCCGCAGAGTGCGAGCGGCCTCTAGAAGCTGGAGGGAAGGTGAAGAGCGACCCCACTTCTCGGGTGGCAGATTGTGGGCAGAGAAGGAGTGGGGTCCCACCGCTGCTACGAAGCTGGGTGAAGTAGAGCGAATCCCCTCCCTTCTCTGGGTTCGGTTTTCTCTGATAAAGAACAAAGAGGCTTGACTACATAATATCCAAGACTCCTTCCAGCTTCCAAGAACGGATCCCTTCTTTTTTTTTAATTAATTCATTTATTTGACAGAGATCACAAGTAGGCAGAGAGGCAGAGAGAAAGGAGGAAGCAGGCTCCCCGCTGAGCAGAGGATTTGGGGCTCGATCCCAGGACCCTGAGATCACGACCTGAGCCGAAGGCAGAGGCTTAACCCACTGAGCCACCCAGGTGCCCCGAGGATCGCTTCTTTAAGAGAAGGCCACGGAGGAATGGAGTTAGACCGGGAAGCCAGATGGCCCAGCAGCAGCACCAGCAGAGAGCAGATCTGTGTGTACACGACACCTGTCTTTCCGCACAGCGTGAGTGCTCCCTGAAGGCAGAGCGGGTGCTCCTCTAGCCTAGCTCCTGACCGCACACAGCGGCCTTTAGAGACCCTTTTGAAGGAGTGAATGAGTACGTGCCCCGTCTTCTCTGAGTAGAAGGGAAGGTGCCAAGAAAGCAGATTCTGGCCTCAAAACTCTTGGCTGCATTGGGACTCCTCACAGGCCTTTGTCTTCCAGTGCCTGCCCTTTGCCTAAGAATAACGAGTCATGGGCAGGAGCCTGGGGACTGACTCAGTACTGTGGGGGTCCCTACATTGCATTTATTCCTTTGATCTTTAACAGCACATGCTGTCAGAGTCTCGCCTATCTCTCCTCCCCGACACCACTTCAGGGCTGGAATGTGCTAGAATGACTTCCAACCCCAGGGCCTACAATGTGTGGCTTTGAGGACTTTCTCTGGCTGCCAAAACCAAAGACAGGGGACGCCTGGGTGGCTCAGTTGGTTAAGCAGCTGCCTTCGGCTCAGGTCATGATCCCAGCGTCCTGGGATCGAGTCCCACATCGGGCTCCCTGCTTCCCCTCTGCCTCTGCCTGCCACTCTGTCTGCCTGTGCCCACGCTCTCTCTCTGACAAATAAATTAAAAAAAAAAAAAAAAAACCAAAAAACAAAGACAGGCTCCCTGGGGATGAAGCAGGGGGTGTTAAATTCTCTGGCACTTCCCAGGTTCCCATAAGGGCAGGCCAAGTGGGCTTCAGTATTTGATTCACACCCCCTCCCAGTGCCCCCAGTGTACTCTGTAATGGCTCCAGTTCAACAAACTGCCCTTGGGCCAGTGTGAGTCCTGAAGAAGCTACCCAGAGGAGGGGCCAAGCATTAATGCTGGATACTCTTAGCTAGAGGCTGGCCAGAGGCGAGAGACCCGAGCCTCAGTATTTGTGCTTTCAAAAGAGTTGTGGTCCCTGCTCATAAAGATGAAGGGACAGAAGCATGAGCATCTGCACCTTCAGAGTCACTCCTCCACTCCACCTAGGAGGGACTGACCACCTACCATGTGCTGGGCGATTCTTAGATGCTGCCCCAGTTAATTCTCACAGTAAATTTGTGATAGGGCATGACTGTTATCAGTTTATTTCTCACTGGGATTCGGTGGAGTTGAGCTAGGAAGATGCAGGAGTGCAGTATGAACCTAGATCTGCCTCCATAACCAGGTCTTGCCAAAGAAGGCTGAGCTACCTAGGGATCTGGGGCAGCAGCAAGACAGACCTTTGTTTCGTGAGCTGGTTAAGAGAGATGCCCAGAAGAATAATCAGGTCACACCTGCCCTACTGGGTCCGAGAACGTATTATAAAATTCTGATCATTAAAACAGGTGCTACTGGCACACAAATTGGACAGACAGATCAATGATGTAGAACAGATAGCTCAAAATAGAGCTTATTATAAACAAGAACTTAGAATATACACAGATATATAAAAACATTTCAGACTAATTGGGTAGGGGATGGAATATTTTAAACATCATATTGGGAAATTAGTTCCAGATGGATTAAAAAGTTAAATATAAAAAACAAAATCATAGAAGGAAGAAAAATCCCCAAGTGTTTTATAACAAGCAATGTATTACTTTAAATCAGGGGGAACGTGATATAAACTAAAAGGAGTCAGCCTTGCACAGGGTGGGTAGGAATTTCTTTTATAGGCTGTAATCTGATGAGGATGCCCAAAATATTTCTCATTTAATCATTCACACATTCATTTCTTGAGAAACATAAATTGGGAACTCCTGAGAACCAGACACTACTATGCTAAGCTTTGATAATATAAAAGCAAGTGCTCATTGCATTATCTGAAACTCTGTTGGTGATTTATTCCTCTTATAGAATATTGTTCTGCTTTTAAAAGCATATTGATGGAGGGAAAGGAAGACGGTTCATTTTGGAGACTGGGGCTACCTGACACCACAGGCCAAGGCAGCAAACACAGCAAAGTGGAAATGCACTGATGGGGAAAGAACACTGCGGAAGGCAGGATCCAAAAACAGCCCCCAACTTTCCCATATCCTTCTGTGCACACCCTGCATAATCGCCTCCCTTTGAGTGTGGGCAGGACCTGTGAATAAGGTGGGAAACTACTCCCATGATCAGATTACTAATCAGTTAACTTTGAGTCATTTAAAAGGAAAAGTATCTTTGGTGGGCCTGACCTAATCAGGAGAATGAGACCCTTTAATAGAAAGTGAGGTGTCAGAGAGACGAGCTCCTGGGGACCCGGAAGAAGGCAAACAGTCATGCTGTGAACAGCCTTCTGGGGTCATGGAGCAAAGGATTGCAGGTAGCATGTAGGAACTGAGAGCAAATCTCTGATAACAGCTAGTAAGAAAATGGAAACTACTTAAATTGGGACAAGAAAACAAATTCTGCCAACAGCCACATGAGCCTGGAAGAGAACCTTGAGCCCAGGTAAGAACTACCTCCCTGGCTGACACCTGGATTTCAGTCTGGTGAGACCTTGAGCAGAGGACCCAACTAACCCCTTCCCGGTACCACGAGATCGTAAATTTGTATTGTTTGATGCCACAAAGTTTGTGGTAATTCATTCCACAGCAATAGGAAAATGATACAGACAACATAAAAGATGGCGGTACTCCTGTCCCATTCTGCACACGGCCTGGTCTGGTGAGGGGTTTCCGCGCTCCCTAAGGAACACCAGCTGTTGTTCTCCTCGTGTGAAAAAGCTAGCGTGGCCGTTCCCCAAGCACAGTGAGGCTGCTTACCTCCCACCTCCCACCTCCCACCCCATCGGGATGACAGACCCCGCAAGGTCAGAGGTGAGAGATTTGTTTTTATAACTCGGGCCTCACACACACACACACACAGTCAGTCCTCCAAGGTATGTGATGAACCAACCTCGTGCATTTTATAGAAGGATCACAGTGAGCCATTGACAGCACATGGCCTTGGCCCAGCCCCTGAACCTCTTGTGCCCTGTGTTATCGCTCAGGGGGGAGAAGGGGGGCTGTCACCTCTCCTACCAATCAAGAGTTTTCCAAGGACAGGTGTGAAAAGCTGTGTGATCTTGGAAAGAAATGAGATCTGTGAAGTCAATGTGTGCTTCTTGTCATTCTGTGTTTGTAATTATGCTTTTTCAGAGCTCACAATGTGCTGGAACCTGCCTGCTTATAGGAGTATCAGCTTGACAATCAAATGGTTTTGATTGCCGGGCCAAGTCTGCTGAGTGCAGCAAGAACGCCTGAATTCTGCGACGACTGCTCCTCTGATACACTTGGCCTTGGAATCATATGGTTTCCGCTTCATTGCTTTTCTGCAAGATCTGAAGACATTTTGACTAAAAAAATCTCTCTTTGAGAGAACTTTTAAACTGGTTTCAAAACTTAAAAAAAAAAATCTCTAGAAGGTATCCCTTTATCTTAAAAAAAAAAAAAAAAAGAAAGACACCATAATTGCTGCATTGACAGTTGTGTGAAAATTAGGCTCTTTGAGGGGAACAGCTTTGGGCCGTTTCCTGTTTATGCTCCACAAATAATATCACTAGGAATTTGATAACAACAAATGTCCAGCAAATTTTAACTATCAAAATTCTCGTGGCTTCTGGTGGTGTGGCTAATATTCAGTGGGCTAAAACAATTAACAGTTTCCCCATGATGCTTGCAAAGACTGGTTGACGCTAAAGCCGGCTATGTGAGTAAACCTCCATTTACATGTGAAGGTCTTTTTTTTTTAAGATTTTTAAAAATTTATTTGATGGACAGAGATCACAAGTGGGCAGAGAGGCAGGCAGAGAGAGAGGAAGGGAAGCAGGCTCCCCGCTGAGCAGAGAGCGTGATGTGGGGCTCGATCCCAGGATCCTGGGATCATGACCTGAGCAGAAGGCAGAGGCTTTAACCCACTGAGCCACCCAGGCGCCCCTACATGTGAGGTTCTTAATGTCAGGGCTGAGCTAGCTCCTTGAGGGAAAAAAGTTATAAATTTACTTGTGAAAGCCAAATACTTCCATTTCACCTACATGATACTTAAGACAGAGTTTTACACCTACACCAATAATAAATTAGCTCTGGACCAAAGGCACAAGTAAAATAAGCTTGTTGAGCCATGAATGAAATGGATTACAGTTTTGTCAATAGAGAAAATGAAGTACAGACAAAGTCACAGGAGTAGTAGGCAGGGCAGCCTGAAAAATGGGAGAGGTTATGAGACCCAAAGCTCCACCAGTCTGACACTGTCACCCAACTGAGGACCCATTGGGACTGTGCTGCATCCTCCCGGTGGCCTCCAGCTCCATTTACGCTGGATGTGCTGATACGCAGAGCAGTTATGATTTGGGACATCTGCTGCTCGTGCACTAAATTTTGGCAAGCAAGACAGAAAAAGAGTCTCCTCTTTGAAAATCATTCTAGAGGAGAATCACCTACTGGAGGAGTTGAGGGTACAGCCAAGCTACGCTACTGTTAGAAGCCAGAAGAGATGGAGAAATAGATGGGAAATTAATATCATAAGTAACAAAATTGTTCATGTCATTAAAAGAATGCATTATAGGGGCATCTGGGTGGCTCAGTTGTTCAGCATCTACCTTTGGCTCAGGTCATGATCCCAGGGTCCGGCGATCAAGCTCCACTTCGGGCTCCCTGCTCCTCAGGAAGCCTGCTTCTCCCCCTCCCATTTCCCCTGCTCATGTTCCCTCTCTCACTGTGTGTCTCTCTCTGTCAAATAAATAAATAAAACCTTTTAAAAATGCCAGCATTTGGGGGGCATCACGTTGCTGACTTCAAGCTTTATTACAAAGCTGTGATCACCAAGACGGCATGGTACTAGCACAAAAACAGACACATAGACCAATGGAACAGAGTAGAGAGCCCAGATATGGACCCTCAACTCTATGGTCAAATAATATTTGACAAAGCAGGAAAAATACCAAGTGGAAAAAGTTCATTTCAATAAATGGTGCTGAGAAAATTGGACAGCTATGTATAGAAGAATGAAACTTGACCATTCTCTTACACCATATACAAAGATAAACTCAAATTGGATGAAAGGCCTCAATAGGAGACAGGAATCCATCAGAATCCTAGAGGAGAACATACACAGTAACCTCTTCAACATTGGCCACAGCAACTTCTTTCAAGACATGTCTCCAAAGGCAAATGAAACAAAATCAAAAATGAACTTTTGGGACTTCATCAAGATCAAAAGCTTCTGCACAGCAAAGGAAACAGTCAACAAAACAAAGAGGCAACCCACAGGAAGGGAGAAGATATTCGCAAATGACACTACAGACAAAGGGCTGATATCAAAGATCTATAAAGAACTCCTCAAACTCAACACACACAAAACAAATAATCACGTCAAAAAATGGGCAGAAGACATGAACAGACACTTCTCCAAAGAAGACATACAAACAGCTATCAGACTCATGAAAAAATGTTCATCATCACTAGCCATCAGGGAAATTCAAATCAAAACCACATTGAGATACCACCTTACACCAGTTAGAATGGCCAGAATTAACAAGACAGGAAACAACAAGTGTTGGAGAGGATGTGGAGAAAGGGGAACCCTCTTACACTATTGGTAGGAATGCAAATTGGTGCAGCCACTTTGGAAAACAGTGTGGAGATTCCTCAAAAAATTAAAAATAGAGCTACCCTATGACCCTGCAAATTGCACTACTGGGTATTTACCCCAAAGATACAGATGTAGTGAAAAGAAGGGCCATCTGTACCCCAATGTTCATAGCAGCAATGTCCACAATCGCCAAACTGTGGAAAAAACCAAGATGCCCTTCAACAGACAAATGGATAAAGAAGATGTGGTATATCATCTTCAATGGTATACAATGGAATATTCCTCAGCCATCAGAAAAGATGAATACCCAACTTTTGTATCAACATGGGCAGGACTGGAGGAGATTTTGCTGAGTGAAATAAGTCAAGCAGAGAAAGTCAATTATCATATTGTTTCACTTAACTTGTGGAGCATAAGGAAAAACATGGAGGACATTAGGAGAAGGAAAGGAAAAGTGAATTGGGGGAAATCAGAGGGGGGGATGAACCATGAGAGACTGTGGACTCTGGGAAATACTGAGGTTTTAGAGGGGACAGGGTAGGGAGTTGGGTGAGCCTGGTGGTGAGTATTAAGGAGAACAGGGATTGCATGGAGCACTTCAGAATGCTGAAAAAATAAACAAAACAAAAAATTGCCAGCATAAATCACTTAATATGTGCATGGTGGTTACTGCTCATGAAGCACAAGATGACAAAATTACACTTGAACTTCATCTTCCAGATTTTATGTTCCCCTTTTGGCAGATGAACCTACTGAGGCCAGGAGTGGGTAGGCAAACTACAGAAGTCAATCATGCGTTTCAGTGGCAGACCCAAGTGCACCTAGTCTAGATCCTGTGGTAGTTACACCTCGCTGCCTCCCGTGTGGGGTGTGCAACTGTAAAACTCTGTGGGCTTTGCCACTCACAGGTCAGTTGCTCTTGGGAACAAGTCACTTCCCTCTGGGAGCCTCCTTTTGGTCATCAGTGAAAATATTTAAGAGGTGAGATGATCCCCAGGGACCTGCCCAATGCTGACATTCCCCAATTCTATGCAAATAGGAGGGGCGCACACATGAGGGGAAAGGCATCAAAACTCTAGACTTCCTTGGGAGGAAACTCTGCTTCAGAAAGGCAGTGAAACATGGGAAGTGAGGTAGAAAAGCCAAAATTCTTGCCGACTGGAGCAGTGACATTTAATAAAATGATTAGGCAGCGACATTAAATAAGTTTTCAAGCCATTTGAGTGGTTCAGTTGGCCTACTCTATGAGGAGATGTTTTCTTGAGTAACTTGGAGGGGGTCTGTGGTGAAAGCTCACAGGAAGTGTTATTTGTCCTTGCCCTCCACAACATCTTGGTGTGAAACCTCCCCTTTGACTAGAAAGGGAGGAATGACAGGATGTTGTGGGCTGGGGATTCCTGAAGGGGAAGGTGGACGCGCGGGCTGTCAGCTCCCAGCAGTGACTCGTGTTCTCCCCTCGTGTTGGCATGATCTATCAGCCTCCACAGAGACCAACCATGGCATTTTTATCCCAATCCTACGCTCCTGGTTGCACTTCTGAGAGCAGCCTTGGCCCTCATTCCCCAGGTAAGCTCATGCAGATGTCACCCCACTCCCGACCATGGCCTCTCCAGGTTTCAGGTTCACCCCCAGCACGGGCCTGGCCAGGGCACGCTAAGTTTGCTGCGTTTTCCGACTGCTGGTCAGGAAATGACTTAAAATAGGTGAGGCAGATGGAGAGCCTCCCTGCATAAAACCAGGCGAGCAAGATTAATGCTTATTTGCGCAGAGGTAAGAGCTAATTATCATGGCTGTTTTCTAAATGTTCTTACATTCCTCTGAGCCCTCGAAGCGGAGGGGTTAGAAGAGGGGAAGGGCCTTGCCGGAGGTCACTCTGCAGGGAAGCAGAAGGCAAACTCAGACCTTCCAACTCCAAGACCTCTAACTCAGCTGGCCGCCTCCTCACCCACTTCTGTCTGTCGGTCAGTGATTAAGTGATTCTGACACACAAGGAACGGACTAGGTGATGGCACTCGGTCTCATGAACAGACCCAGCACTTGGCCTCACGGAAGAGGAACAAAACGTAGCTACAATTTAGGGGTCCTGCAGTGAGTTTAAAAGAATAATATACACACATACACGGGTGCACGCCCACACGCATACACATGCACACACACATAAACATGCACACACACCTGTGTACACATGTACATGCATATACATGCATACATACGCGTGCACACACACATATACATGCATGCACACCTGTGCACACACGTACGTGTGTACACACGTGGGAACATGCATATACACGCATACACGCATGCGTGTACACATGCACACATACATACGTGTGCACGCACACCGGTGTTCACATGCACACGTATACACATACATGTGTGTACACATGCACACGCGCATATACATGCATACACACATGTGTACACATACACATACACATGCATACACACACTTCAGTGACATCAGACCTCGTGGGCTCCATCCCCTCAGGGCTTCAAATTTATGGGTTTCTGCTCTTCACTTATCAAGGCCAGACTTCTCTGTCCGTCGCAGAAGCTTCCTACTTGCCGGCCAGATGCCCTTGGCACTTTCCTTGGAGAGACAAGCTAACAGTCAGGGTTGCCCACGGTCTCACATGATAAAGGTCAGGTCACTGCGTGCAGACCAGGGAGACCCCTCAGCCCCAGAGCTTCCCTTGGGGCCACGGGGTTCTCCAGAAGAGGGAAAGAAGGCACTGCTGAGCAAACAGAACCTCTAAGGGAAAAGGGGCACATGCAAGCCTTTAAATCCTGATCTCCATGCAGATTAACCTCCCTCAAAACCATTTCCAACATACTCCTTCTTTATGAAACAGCAGCAGCTCCTGTGGCGTAGAACACAAATCTGCCCTCCCCTCCCCGCACTGAGACCCCCTCACCCAGCGCTGAGATCCCCGAATGCCACCCCGTAGTGGGGGGGGCTACAAGCCAGGTCAGATGCCTGGCTCCTCGTGCTGGCTCCAAGTCTCCCTCTGCTTCCTCATCTGCTGTATGTATGTATGTATGAGATATATATATGTGTGTGTACATATATATATGCATATATATATCTCCCTTATATACCTCTCTCTATAGATATATGTATCTACTTTATATCCTCCTTTATATGTCTCATATATATAATATATATATAAGTGATAGCAGTAACAGTGCCTCCTCATAGGGTTATAGGGATTAAATGAGTTAATATTTGCAAAGCCTCTAAAAAGTATGTGGCCCATGGTGAATGCTGTGTGTGTGTTCACTCTTCTGCCTTCTAGTTCTTCTACATAGATTATAAAAGCCAAGAAGAGTCCACAGGCGTCCCCTCATCAATGTGGGTTTCTGTCTTTGTTTGTTTGATGTTGTTTATAGGTAAGAACCCTGAAGCCTGAGAAGGTAAAGTCTCTGCTAAAAAAATGTGTCCTCATTATGCTTTGGGGGCTCTCTACAGCTCACTCTGAGTGACCTCACTGGTCCTCCTCCCCAGGCCCTTGGTAGTTAATGACAGCAGAGATGGCTGGTCCTTTTGCCTATTTCTGGCTGTGGGATTCACCACTGTTTTCATCTCTGCCTTCCTTTCCTCTCTGTGAGTCTGTGTCTGTCTGTCACATCTTCTAGACTCATTTTCTCCAAGAAACTTCCCAAAGCTAGGCTCTGCGTCATTAACTTTGCCTTCCTATGGTCTTTTGGTCCCTGATTAATTTCCACTTCATCACGTCATGGAACTGGGGGGACAGGGTGAGATCCCGGAAGTTATCCAGTGGTTCTCCACAGCCCGGAGTGTGTACAGAGTATGTGTGTTGGCAGGAGTCAGAGGGAGGGGTATAGAGACAGAGAGGGAAATAATTGATGTATTAGGTGGGGGTATATTTGTATATTTTGAAATATTTTGCAGATGCCTCAAGGAAATTTTGATACAACTCTTCAGGGCAAGCCGGTGATGGAATCCCCTTCACAATGGACAACAGATGAGAAAATGTAGGAACACAGAGGTGTGATGAATTATTCAAAGTCACATTGTTGATTTGGGGCAAATCAGGACATAAGCCTGGTCTCCCAACACTAAGCCTAGAGCTCATTCTGTCTATTTCACATACGTCAGTGATAAATTGACATTTGCAAGAGTCAGAACCAGTGAGCTCCAGAGCTACCTTGATCATCATCGCCAGTTACTGTGAGGGTATCAGCTACTACGTGCCAAACACTGGTCTACAAACATTTTCCATCCACTGACTCATTTAATTCTCATAAAACCTGATGAAGTTGACGTTGTTATTATGCCCATTTTACACAGAGGAAAACTCAAGAACAGAGAAGTCAGTGATGTTCTTCCAAGAAGGTCTTTAGTATGGTCACCATGACCTAAAACCTAAAATCCACAAACTTTACTCTGACCAGGGAGCTGTAGTTATCCTAGATGCTTCTAGGTCACTCTCATTTAAGAAATTGCTATCGATTGATGAAAAGCCTAAAACCCTAGAGTTTATAAGTAGGACACATCAGAAATCATTTTCCTGCCTTGGATAAAGACATTTAAGCCTTCTGCTCTGGGAAAAGATCACTGGCTCCTGTTTAGATGACCAGTCAGCATGGCCTTACAAGAAGGCTGTTCTATTATTTCATCTCTATGGTCTTAAAAATCATAAGGTCAGACATGTTCCCCCAACCTGGGCCCAGGTGAACAACCCTCAGTTGCTGGTTTCCTGCCTATCCCTGAGTTACCTTGCTCTTCCGTCAGACCCCAAACCAACCGGGCCTGTGCTCAAGTTCCCCATCTCCTCCCTTCTACCCAATCTTAGCATATGCATCTCAGGGAAGGGGCTCGTGCCCTTCCCAACTCCTGCACCCCCAGCCCTTGGCTCCCCTACTTGCTGTTGTTGGGGATAGACCTCCAAGAATTGCCTACCCTTTGCTTAATTCTGAACTGCCCCCCCCCCAAGCTCTTTTTGTGTCCCTCTGTATGTGTGCTGGCCAAAGGTTGCCCCTCCTGCCACCAAGATCATGCCCATGGGTGCCAGACCCTGGGTAGGCCCAGCCACCATTTCTGGGTCCAGCTACTGAGTCATTTACTCCAAGCCCCAAGCAGACAGCTGGTTCCATCACCCGGGGAGGAAAACTTTTCTGTCTCTGCCTCCTTCCCACCAGCCTCACTTCCATTGTTTAAGCCCCAGTCCACTTCCCAGCAGAGCCAGGCTTTGTATATACATGGGACAGTTTAGCTGTTTCTTTCAGGCCTGAGAAGCCAAAATAAACCCAAGCCAATGACACAGAAAGTGCTCACTGCTGGGCAGGCGTTCCAAAGGAGGCGGGGCTGATGCGCGGCTCTCCATTCTGACCCTCCGCGCTCAATGCTGCTCTCGCTCTTGGCTTTCTGCCGGGCCTGTCACTGAATCTGAACTTTTAACCCAATCTCTGCCCTCTTTGGGCCTTGGCACGGAGCAGAATGTAACATGATAATGCCCCGAGCTGTGCCAGACAGCACCGAGCTCCTGAGATGCTACAGAGGCAGCTGTGACCAGCAAACACATTGTTTCCGGGATGGTGTTTGTAAATAGGAGTCGCCTGACAGCTCGGGGAATTAAATATAGACGCTGCATCCCAGACTCCAGCTAAGATAAACTATATGCTGCTCAATGAATGTCAATAAGTACATTGAGAAAGAATCATGATCCCTTTTTTGTAGCGCAGTCCAAGGAACTCATCGCTAAGTGAGTTTTTTGGTTTCCTTTGTGATGAAGGCGATGTTTTCCCCACACAGGCTTTTGAGGGCTACTGGCGGACAGCCGTGGGGGCAGGTGGCATGAGGTGACAAAGGGGCACGATAATAAGGTGGTTGTGTTGGGTGTGGTGTGTATGGAGTGGTGGCAGGAGCCAGCTTAATGTTCCCGATCCACTAGGAAATCTGGTAAGCCTTTGGGATTGCTGACTTCGAGGAACTCTTTCTTTCTTTCTTTCTTTCTTCCTTTCTTTTTTTCTTCTCTCTCTCTCTCTCTCTTTCTTTTTTAAGATTTTATTTATTTATTTGGCAGAGAGAGATCAGAAGTAGGCAGAGAGGCAGGCAGACACAGGGAGAGAGAGAATGAGAGAAGGAAGCAGACTCCCTGCTGAGCAGAGAGCCCGATGCAGGACTCGATCCCAGGACCCTGAGATCATGACCGGAGCTGAAGGCAGAGGCTCAGCCCACTGAGCCACCCAGGCGCTCCTCCAGAAACCATTTCTAAAAGTATGGTCTGAGTTGGTGTGGAAAGATCTGATGGAAAGAAAGCAAGCTTACCCATCATTGTCAGTTCCCCCGCCCTTCCGTTCTTGAGCCAAAAGACTTCCTTCCTTTACACTGATTTCTACTGGTTGCTTGTGGATTAGCATCCTCTTAAATGAGTGATGGTGGGAGCTGGCGTTTCACACTGAAATCAGCACCCTCAAACAGGTTTCTGAACGCTCATTCAGTCTTCAGCTGAGAGGGCTTATTGCCATCCACTCCTGGGCGTGAGGCAGAGCCCACGTGGCCCAGACTGCCAGGACCCCCACCCCACCAAGGAGGTGGTGCACAATGAAAGATGCTTTGGATTCGGGGCAACTTCTGGTTGGACAGCGTTGTCCGGAGGGATGAAGGTTTTCCTTGTGTTGATCCTCCTGAATTTATGCAGTTGCCATATTGTTGCCAATTCAATTTATTTGTTTATTTGGGTTCCTCTCCAATTCTTTAATGATAGGTTCTTTCTCCTCTACAAAGTGGAGCTGTAGACTTAGGTAGCCTGCAGCGGCTTGGGCACTGTCTGCGTCCTTGTGAAAAAGATTTCAGAGCACCCCAGGGAAGAGCTGGAGGGATCCTCCAAAAATCTTAATTCAATCTTCATTCTGGATCACACTGCCACTGACTACCTAAACTATTTTTGACAAATTAGACCCTCTGTAAGATGTGGTAATAAGTTTCCCCACTTCCTTCCTTTTAGGAAAGCTAATAAAGAGCTACTCATTCATCCAACTAATGTTTATTGGACAAAGAACACTTAGCTAGAATGTAAAATGCAGGAAGGGGATGGTAGAAGGAAAGGCTAGAAGGTAATGCTCGGATTTCTTTGAAAGAAAGGTGAGTGCAAATCCTTGAAATAATTCTCTTGCAGCCAGGCTTATTAGCCAAAGCCACATTAGGCAGACTCTGTGCTGACCAGGATTTCCAGATTTCCCCCAGCTCAGGGACAGCTGAGGCCGGACTCTGCAGCTTCTGATTCGAAGCTAAGATGATTTTCAGCCTAATCTTGAATTGTACCATTGATTTTCAGTCCAAATCTTTGGGAAAATAGTATAGAGGAAATCCTTAAAAATTTTTAAATTAAATCAAATATTCCATCCCTCAAACGTGGTAATAGAGAACACAGTTAGGACAGAGCCAACCATTTGTTCTGGTGGGTCTCCAGTGTGTGTGTGCGTGTGTGCGTGCGTGTGCATGTGAGTTTGCCCCCACGGGACCATCCCAATTTCTGGAGGAATATTTGGTTATAACAGCTTGGAGAGAAGTGCCTTCTCTAGTGTGTTGGCTCAGGGGAGCTGTTAAGCAGCCTAAATGCACAGGACCACTCCCCACAATTATTCCCTGACCCCCAACATCAGCAGTGCTGAGGTTGAGAAGCTCCAACTTACACCAACAAATTCCAATGATCCCCGACTCATGAAGTAGCTCTGAATAATGGAGACCAACTTTTTAGGAAAGTTCTTCATGCATCCCTAGTTTGCCAACCTATGTTATGGTGGCGAAGACCACAATTACTCACCATCACAAACCCTCCTTCTAGGCCTCTTGTTTCAAGCTTAATTGGTGCTTGACAACAACGACAACAAGAACAGGTACAGGCCCTATTTATTGATTGTTTATTTCTGATCGGGCAGTGTGCTAAGCACTTTACTATCAAAAAGGTATGTATTACTAATCCAGGAGTGATTAATATAAGGAAAATGAGATTCTAAGAGATTTAGAAACTTGTACAACTAATTTCCTTCCTTCCTTCCTTCTTCCTTTCCTTCCTTCCCTCTTTCCTTCCTTCCTTCCTCCTTTCCTTCTTTCCTTCCTCCCTTCCTTTTCCTTCTTTCCTTCCTTTCTTCCTTCCTCCCTTCCTCCTTTCCTTCCTTCCTTCCTTCCTCCTTTCCTTCCTCCTTTCCTTCCTTCCTCCATTCCTTCCTTCTTTCCTTCCTTCCTCTCTTCCTTCCTTCCTCCTTTCCTTCCTTCCTCCCTCCCTTCCAATTCAGTCAAAAAACCAATGGGCAGGCCTGTGCAGGGGAGGGAACTAGGACGGATCTGAATCCATGTAAGGTAGGTGGGTGAGTGCAACAGCAGCCCAGTGGAGTCAGGAAATTGGTTACTTAAAGGGAGATTTAGCCAATAAGTAATTATATTAAGGATAACAGGAGCTAAATGTCCCATGGTCAAAGAGGGGAATTATAAACATGGAATGAACAAACACTAGAATAAACCCTATGGTGTGGCCTTAAGATTAGACGTATGAACTCGTGTTTCTAAATAGAAATAGAGAAATGGAAGGACAGAGAGATGGAGAGGTCGACAGATGAATAGATAAGGAGATAGATGTCTGATAGATATGAAAGTGTCATGTGTGGCTAAATATGATATGATATTCTGGATTGGATTCTGGAGTAGAAAACTGGATATTAGTAGAAAAGCTGATGTAATTGAAATAAACTTTGTAGTTTAATTACTAGTGTTGCACCAATGTTAATTTCTTATTTTTGACAAATGTACCATTGCTACAAGATATTAAAATTAGGGGAAGCTGGGTGAAGGATACACAGAAAGTCTGTATTCTTTCTAACTCTTCTATAAATCTAATATTAACCCCCCAAAACAGTATTTATTTAAAATTAAAATGCCTGGGGTGCCTGGCTCAGCAGGTCATGATCCCATGGAGCCCCGCATCGGGCTCTCTGCTCAGCAGGGATCCTGCTTCCCCCCTCTCTCTGCCTGCCTCTCTGCCTAATTGTGATCTGTCTGTCAAATAAATAAATAAAATCTTTAAGAAATTAGAGTGTATATATGCATACACACACACACACACAAATACATTCCTTTGCATATAACACACACACACACACACACACACAGGCCATCTATCCCAGTTCTGTCCACCCCTAGTACGTCTAATAGGGCTCACCTCACTTTAAGATCTGGGTTTCTAAGTCCTGTTCTCCACCAAAAGGATCAGGGATCCTTGGAGAGATGGATGATCACAGCCTATGGCAGTTAAGGTATAACATGAACTTGGAACTTCTTTTTATGACAGAAACATTGGTGTCCTGGCAAATGTTTAATAGCCAACTCTCTGGAGGAACAAGTTCTGGTTGTAGTATTTGCCAGTTTCCACGGTGTAAATACTCGCAACATGCCTGATTCCAAGCTACCAACTTGATGTTAATGATACAGATTTCCTGAAAAGTTTGCAATGGGCTTCTCCAAGCCAGTGTAAGCCAGCTCCAGCAAACCACTGTATAAATATGTATATATATATATATATATATATATATATATATATATATATATATATACACATGTATATACATATGTATGTATATAATATTGATTATAGATAGATTATATATATAATCTATATATATATATAATACACACACACACATATAAAGAAGGATGGATACATGTCAAAAGGACACAGAGCCAACTTCAAAAGTTTCCCTTCCTTCCTCAATTCTGAGACAATCTGAACATCAGAATAAGTATTAGTAGTAATGGATTATATACCTGTGAGTAAATAAGAACCTATGAGGCCATATTATTTACACATACATACACCTGTACTATAGGGTGGGGGGAAACCTTACCTTGAATCGAATGCCAACTAATAAATGTAGGGGAAAATGGTGGAATTAGAAAATCATCATGTAGGAATTATCACAGTGATAATCCATTTAGGCAAGAAACATAAATCAGTGCTAAACTGTGAAATACCCCATTCTTCATCAGAGGAGAATATTTCACAGTCTGAGAATATCTTACTGGAAATACTTATTAATTACACAAAGAAAAATATAACTTTGGAGTGGACAACCTGACAGCCCCCGTCTTACCCTAGTGATCCAGGTTCACATCAGCAGAAGGTAGACAAAGAGAAATCATGGGAGATCACATCACTTCTCTCATACCCCAGCAGAAAACCTTAACTTGAATTCAGCATGAGGAAACATCACACAGTCTAAATTGAGAGATATCCTACAAAATAACAAGCCAGTAATCTTCAAAAATGTTAAGGTCAGAAAGGTCAGAGAATGACTGAGGACCTAATCATTCCAGATTGAAGGGCACTGAAGAAAGAGACATGGCAAGTACGAGCAATGTACAATCCTGGCTTGGATCTTTTGTTATAAAAGACATTACTGGATCAGTTGCGAAACTTCAACGGGGTCTCTGAATAAAGGGCATATGGGAGTTCTCTGCACTCCTGTATGACTTTTTTATGAGATTGAAATTATTTCTTTTTTAAAAAGGAAAAAAGAAAAAAGAAATTCATGCATGATTACACAGTTCATGCAGCCAACATTGAAACCATTGTTTTTTTGGATTTTGTGGGGTTTTTTTTTAGCTCTGACTCCTGTGCTATTTACCAGTCCATGATTTGAAAATATGTTTGTCTATGGATTTATGGAAGGTTACGTAAGAGAGAGACAGATCCTTGTTTTAAGACAAACAGACCCTGATCCTTCACACCTTAGAAGATAGAACTAGAGACTTGCTACATGTGGCTGTATCCAGCCTTGTCTAATAAAAATATAATGCAAACAACACAGATATGGTAAACTTATTCTCAGTGACATTAAAAAGGTAAAACGAAGTAGAGCCGTTAATTTTAATAATATATTTTCTTTAACCTAGTGAATCCAAGATATTGTCATTTAAAGTAACTTTGTATGATGACAGATAGTAACTTAGTAACTATACTTTTCATGGTGAGCATTTCATAATGTGTGTAATTGTCAAATCACGATGTCATACACCTGAAACTAATTTATGTTAGCACGGCAACTATACCTCAATTAAAAAATAAGATAAAAACACAAAATTTTATCATCTGAACAGGTACTTAATTTAAGAAAATTATTACCAAGATATTTTCTGGGGTTTTTTTTCACACTGATTCTGAAATCTAGGGTGTATTTACACTTACAGCATACCTCAATGTCTAATTTTTCATCAGAAATACTTGATTCTTTATTTAGATTTGAAATAATTTACAGTTGAAAAAAGAAATCACACACCCAGCTTATTCTGAGTATACTTAATTTTTTTTCTGTTACTCAAAGTTTTGAAAATTAAAATTGCTTGAAATTCAATAAAATTTCAAACCATGGTTTCTTAGTTGCACCAGCCACATAATAAGTGCCCAATAGCCACACAGGGCTCACAGCTACCATACTGGACCACACAGGGGCTGGGTGGATCCACAAGTCACCTGCTCCTCTGTATCCCCATACATGCAATTTGTTCACACCCTTCCCAGGTACAGAGACGCACTCTGACTTTATATGGAGGGGTCCACTCTTTTCATCCTGTTGCTGTGAGCATAAAGACCTTGAGTGAAGCTTGGTTCCACACAAGTGAAGGGACCAGAGGTCCTGGCTCCAGGTTTTCTACCTCTAACTCCTAAGTTAGTCTCCTTCAAATCATGGCTACCTCTGGACTGGCACTTAGGTGAATAAGTAGGGGAAATACATAGCAGGACAGTGCCGCAAAGCAAAGTTCTTTACAGCTGAGAAGCATTAGACGGATGTTCATCGTTCAGTGTATTTTATTATTATTTTATTATTAGACACTGCCATCAGTGTCGTGATGAACAACCATCAGCTCATGATTTTGAACATGGCCATATATTTGTTATTTTAACGTCTCCATAGTAATCATAAAAAGATGCACTACTCTCTTCCAAGCAAACCTCACACACCTGCCCTGCAGAATGAATTAGAGAATCTCTGCAAAGCTGTGCTCTCCTGAGAGAAAAGTGTTGCAAGTGTTGCAAGTAGATTGGTAATTGTTGCCAAGTGCTGCAATCATGGATACATTTTCTTTGCTTTGTTAAGATTTTATGTATTTCTAAGTTTTCTACAAAACAATGCATTATTTTTGTAATCAGAAAAAAAAAAAAACCTTTTTCGAATTGAAAACTAATTGAAGATAGGAGGCGTACTGTTCTGTCTCTATTTTTCCCATCATCCATACGACTGAGCAAGACCCAAGTCAGCCATTCTGGCTAGAGAGCTTCAGCCACCAACTGGAACAGCTGGTCAGATAATCCTTCCATTTCCAACCATCTCAGCTGCTCACACTTGGTTGCTCCACTTGAGTGAGGCGGAGCTGGGGTTTAGTGGAAACAAACAGAAACAATTCATCACACTCATTCACAAATGTCCCTCCTTCAGGCTCCTTCGGCTCTCTCTCTGCCCCTCCATCCTTGACACTCTGCCAGCTCTAGAGCCTTGTGCTTATTCAGTCCTTGGCCATGCTGCCTGGGGGGTGGCCCAGGCAGAGCCCGGAAGCGGCATTGGTGATTCAGCAGGATGGGGCTTTCTGTCTCACTCCATCCATCCTGGCTCTCTCCCCTAATGAGCGCCCCAAAGGCAGGAACTGCCCTCCTGACATCACAGCTGGCAGGGAGGACCTGGGGAGCAATTACTCAGATGCTTTCTGGGCTTCTTGTCCCCTGAAGTTTCAATTAAAGATGCTCTCAGTTCTCGTGTTTTGGATTTTTTCATCCCCACTTAGAACCCTCCTATCCCCTAGAGGGGTCACTGCCTGCCATGGTGCAGACTGTCCCAGCAAACACCTGACATGCCGTGCATTCCACAGTCGAAGCCCATGGTTTCCTGTGTTGTTGAGCAGAACACAACCTGCGCAATCATACCCGAGGCCCTGTCAAGGGCTCCACGTTCTCTGAACCTCCATGGTGACGATGCAGTCACCCTCTCGGTGACGCAGCACAGTCACAAAGGGGTAGACAGCATACGCGAGGAAAGACCCAACAGGCAAAGAGTACCGGAGGTAAGCTTGTCTGACCATGTGGGACATCGCTGAGTACCATCAACACACCCCCAGATAGAGACCCCCCTGAGGGAGCCTGACAGACTTGAAACATTTGGGGCCATGGTACACACAGGGAGCATCGGGGAGGATGGGCTGGGGAGTAGTGCGCACGGTTTATAGACGCGGGGCCTGGGAGCTCTTTCTCTGAAGGGCAGCGAGCAGCAGTTAGTAGGTCGTAACCCCTGCAACCGGCACAGAGGGAATGGTTAAGCGCCCTCCTTAAAACACTTTTCTTCCCTTTTCATTTTTTTTTTTTTTTAATTTATTTGACAGACAGAGATCACAAGCAGGCAGAGACACAGGCAGAGAGAGAGGAGGAAGCAGGCTTCTGGCTGAGCAGAGAGCCTGATGCGGGGCTCGATCCCAGGACCTGGGATCATGACCAGAGCCGAAGGCAGAGGCTTTAACCCACTGAGCCACCCAGGCGCCCCGTTCCCTTTTCATTTTTGATTCACTCACAGACACAAAGCGATCCCCCTCCACACAGCCCCCAAATGCCTTTCAACGTTGTTCTTGAACCCCCCACCCAGAGCCCCACCCCCTGTCCCAGGAACATCACTGAGCTTGACTCCTGCAAAACCCGCAGCAACTGTCCAAGCTCCAAACGAGAGGGACCTTCCAGTACCCGTCGCTAACACCCACTGAATAGTAACTGGGTCCCAGACTCTGTTCTCACTGTCTCACGTCCGGTTTCCCTAGATCCGCACGACAAAAAAATAGCATCATGTCCGGCTGTCATTTTACCTGTTCGGATAAGGACATGAGGAGCTAAAGAGATGAAGTCATTTTTCAAGGTCCCCGTGTCTGGCTCTAGAGTCAGGCTGTAGCCACTCAGTTCCACCCTCCTGTCCAGCCCTGCCTCACCGTCCTGGCTCCTTCACACCTGCAGGCGTGGCCAGACTCTCCCATCTCACTTCTCTCTCCCGTTGCTTCCATCTGTCTGCCTTCTCTTACTGTTGCTGCCTCCCCTCCAAAAGCAGCTTCCAGATCCACGCCCTCCATCCATTCCGCACAGGCCTATTCCCTCCACCCTGCCCGCTGGGGAGAGGAACCAACCAGGAAAAAATAGTAATGATCGCGATAGAGAAACATCCCAGGAAGATGGCTACCGCCTCAGCAAACTGACATCTAGAATGCTAGATGTGTGGAAAGGCCCCTCACTTCATGGAGGAAGAACTGGAGTCCAGAGTGTGATTACAAGGTTGAGGCTGACATGGCCAGTTAAGGGGGAGCTAGGGTTGGAATCTAGGCAGGTTTCTGCCACCCAGCACAGAGACCCTTCATTGAGCCCCACTCTTCCGGCAAGACTGTAGTTCTGATAAAGATCCGAGGACTTCGTTAGGGACTTCCATATGCCCACCCACAAATACCCAGATCCCAGGGTGACATTTATTTTTGGCCCCCCACTTTTCCCCTTCAAAGCCTCTTTGTATCCTTCCTTTCTACCCTCCCTTTGTCTTGGGCTCTGAGTTTTCCCCAAGCCTGTCTTCTGTCTACCTGCCCACCTGTGATCTTGGTTTTTCTAAGCTGTTAACCCTCTGGGTCTAGGTGACATCTTTTTTTCTTCCATAGGGTTGTTTTCAGCAGGATACAAAGGCCATTAGTAAATCAATAACCCTTTATTTAGAAAAGGTGGGGGGAGAAAGGGACCTGGAGTTTTTAATTCAGATCTAGCAACTCCTGGGGCATTATCAGAAGCATTCTAAAATTAGGCCTTTGAAAAGCATGATGCTGCAGCTGTTGGAACTTGATAGCTCCCTGCCCTTAAACAGGAGCAGCTTGCTATGGGTGGGAACATTAGCCGAACTCCCCCTCTCCTGCGGTCCGGTCCGTCTGGCTTCCTCTGACTCCAGTGCCATATGCATTGTCTATTGCTTTGGAGCTCTCTGTGTTATTCTTGCCTCCTCTCCCTCCTCTCCATTCATCACTTTCCTGGGCTCCACATGTGGCCTTTTTCTTCTTTCTAGGAATCCCTGCATTGCCATATACCAGTGTGTTTCCATCCAGCGCAGCAAACGCTTCTGCCAGTGCATAGTCTCATTTGTCGGTGGAGCTATGCTGAGCATCCATAAGCATGTACCTTTCTGATAGGTTTACAAAGACAATCCTCCAAAAGTCAGCACATCCCCTAGGACCCATCATGCATCCTCCGACCTTTGAGGACTCCTATCGTTGTTCTGTTCTTACTCCTGTTCCAGCCCAGCTGTCTACGGGCAGAAAACAGACATGGATCTCCAGACAAATGTGGGAATGGGGCAAGAAAGGTGATGGCATGACCACACGCTTTGAGGCCAATGTCATGCTGTGTACAATAACACACTTAAGGGTGCCTGGGTGGCTCAGTGAGTTAAAGCCTCTGCCTCCAGCTCAGTCATGATCCCAGGGTCCTGGGATGGAGCCCTGCATCGGGCTCTCTGCTTGGCAGGGAGCCTGCTTCCTCCTCTCTCTCTCTGCCTGCCTCTGCCTGCTTGTGATCTCTGTCAACTAGATAAATAAAGTCTTTAAAAAAAAAAAGTAACACACTTAAGATTTGAGCATATAACATTGGAATTCTGCACTTCCTTTGATCTAGCAAGTCTATCTCTGGATAATTATTTTGAAGATGCATGCAAAGATTCTGCTACAAGGATGTTTATTGGACGACCATGGGGAAGAGAGAAACTAAGAGCTATTTATGTTTTTAAACCTATTATTAATTACCTATTAATTACCTATTACTGTGTAGTAAAACTTAGTGGTCGAAAATAAGGAAAAAAAACCATTTACTATCTCACACAATTTCTGTGGGTGGGGAATTTGGGTGGTTCTGACTCTGGGTCTCTTACAGGGTGGTAGTCATGATGTTGGCTAGGGCTCCAGGCATCTAAAGGTTTGTAAGTTGGTTCACTCTCAAGGCCGGCAGGCGGGTCCTGGCTCTCTGAAGGTCTCTACTCCTCCTCACCTGGACCTCTCCAAAGGATGGCTTGAGTATCCTTACAACATGGAAATGGCTTCCCTCAGAGTGGGTGCTCCAAAAGTGAGCAAAGCAGAAGCTGTCATGACTTTATGACTTAGCCATAGAAATCACACACCACAATTTCCGCCATATTTATTGCTCACGTAGACCAAACCTGATGCTCTGGAGGAGGGGACTACACAAGGGTGTGGACACCAGGAAGTGAGACTCACAGAAAGCCATCTTGAAGGCTGGCTACCACATATGGGGAACAGACTTTGCCAAGAGAAGGAGCCCAGAATTTTTTGTACTGTGAATCTGAGAGAAGAACAAAGCTGGTCTGGCCGGTTAGTTCTAGACTTCTTTGTTTTTGCCAGCTGTCTGTGTGCCGCGGATATGCATTCTGCCTGCTCTCTGTCATCCAATAGACTTAGCACAGCGGGCCCTGCTTCCATGGCATGGCAGTCGGCTTGCAGGGGGAGTGATGGGAGGGCTTGTGCATCTAAGCCTGATTTAGTTCCAGATCTAGGTCATGTTCTCCACTTATCTCTTTCAAAAATGAAGCCCATCTTTACCTGTGTCTTATTCCTCAATTTGATTCCCAAGTTCTGCGTGCTTTTTATTGACCCATCACATTCCCAACCGTGTTTTTTATTTTATTATTTTTTTTAAATTTATTTACTTGATAGACAGATATTACAAGCAGGCAGAGAAGCAGGCAGAGAGAGGAGGAAGCAGGTTCCCCGCTGAGTAGAGAGCCTGATGCGGGGCTCGATCCCAGGACCCTGAGATCATGACCTGAGCCGAAGGCAGAGGCTTAACCCACTGAGCCACCCAGGCGCCCCCCGTGTTTTTTATTTTAAAATGCGATCCTTACACTAGTGGAAAATTTAGAACACCTAAATGATGTAGAATAGATCGTTTGGGTAAATTATGGCATAGCCATATAATTCAATATAATGCAATCATTTAAAAATATGCTATATGAGAATATTTAATGATACAGAAAATTATTTAGGATATATCAAGAATACAGGATATAAAACAGTATGCAAGTTGTTGTTCTGTTAAAAATAATGTATACGTGCTTAAAAATAATTCTAAGGTTTGTGTATATATATACACATGTATATATACACACACATGCACACACACACTAATTGTAGTTATCATTGGCTGGTCGGTTTATGGGGTAGTTAAAATTTCTTTCCTTTTGGCTAATCTGTTTTTCCTAAATTTCCTACATTTTACGCTCATTACCTCTGTAGTGAGGAAAAAAGGAGAAAAAGTTTGCAGATGCTAGTTTGGGGGTTCAATTAAAAGTAATTAATTTTCTAGCATCCTTTATTGGAGAGAGTCAGGTATTTGAGTGATCGCAGCCCATTTCCACAAGTTCATTTGACACCACTGATGCCTCTTTCATAAACATGTTCTTTTGTTGGCTTCCTTGCCCGCACACTTTCTGTTTTTCTGGTTTTTTTCTGCTTTCTCTCTGGCCACTCCTTGCAGACCCATACTCCTACACCAAGTGATTACATGTTGGGGTTTCTCAAAGCCCAGCTCCAGGCCTTTTCCCCCTTTCCCAATATGGTTTACCTTGGGTGGCCTCACCCACATTCATGGCTGTTCAAGGCAGTTCCCCATAGATCATAGCAGAGTCATGCCTCAAGCCCAGCCTTCCCTCATGAGCTCATATGATTTGTGTATACAACCTAAGTACTTTATAACTGATGTCTCAAAACTTTCTCAAGTCAATAAATCCAAAATCAACCTCATGATCTTAAGTGGTTTCCTATCAAAATCAAGGGGAAAATAACCCATCTGTTCTTGTGGTTCCCAATCCTGGTTACACACTGGAATCATCCAAAAAGCCTTTTAAAAAATACCAAAACCTGAACCCCCAAAGGTTTCGATTCGCAAACATGGGGTCAGGCCCTAGAGTGAGTATTTTTTTTTTTTTTTAATTTATTAGAGAGAGAATGAGCTCAGGCAGAGTGGTAGGCAGAGGCAGAGGGAGAAACAGGCTCCCTGCCAAGCAAGGAGCCTGATGTGGGACTCGATCCCAGGATGCTGGGATCATGACCTGAGCCGAAGGCAGCCGCTTAACCAACTGAGCCACCCAGGCGTCCCTAGAGTGAGTATTTTTTAAAAGCCCCTTCAAAGGATTTTAATGAGCAGACAGTGTTCAGTGCCACTGATCTACTCATTTAATAGAAACCTCATAGTAATTTTGATATCTTCCTTTTTCTTGTCTCTGAAGTATAACCGTTCACTAAATCCTATCAATTTGACTTCTAAAATACTGCACAAAGTTAACTATAAGTCTTTGTTCTCACTGCCACCACCTTAATCTAAACTATAATTTCTCATGTGGACTTTCAATGTGTTCTGCATAATGCATCAGATCTGAATATGTCATCCCTTTTCCTTTCCTAAGGTGGGCCCCAGCGAGTCAGAGCCTCAGATAATTCCCTCCTCTTGAGTACAGAAAGAACCTGTAGCTTGCTTCTAATCAATAGAATGCAGCAACAGTTATGGGATGTTCCTCTCACAATTACACTATATTCTGGAAGACTCCATTTTAGCAGACTGGAGACAGAGATTCTCTTGCTGGCCTTGAGGAAGCAACAGCCAGTCTGTGAACTGCCTACCTAAGAGGGGTCATGGGGCAGTGGCCTGAGGCCAGCCTCCCACTGACAGCCAGTGCAAAGCTGTGACCCTCATACCTATAACTGCAAGGAAATGAACTCTGCCAATGAGCTTCAAGGTCTTAAAGGTCGATTCTTTCTTGGTCCAGCTTCCAGCGACAATGTAGAATAGCCAATACCGTGACTGCAGCCGTGCGGGACCCTGAGCAAAGGATCTAGCTAAGCTATGCACAGATTCCTGACTCATGGGAACTGTGAGAAAATTAACGTGAGTTGGTTTAAGCCACTAGATTTGTGCTAATTTGTTATGCAGCTATAGAAGACTAATAGTCTTCCTTAATCTCAACCTCCAAACACATCAATCATTCGTTGGCTTCCCATCACTCTTCACATGAATGATCTGGTTCCTCTCACCTCACCAAACTCATTCATTCTACCTTGTTCCTTGTACCAGCCATGTAGGCCTTCTTTAAGAGCCTTGGAGGAGTCAAAAACCCTTCAACCTCATTTTGCCTCCATGGGAACAAATGTCCTGGAGGGCTCTGTTCCCCTAACTTTTACTCAACCCACTTCTTAAAGGAAGCCTTCCTTGAATTTGTCAGGGCAAATTCCCAATTACAGCCTCCTATAACACCATCTCTCTTTTACCCGTAACACTTGCCAACTACAATTTTATATATTTGTCTGGATCATTATTTGATCAAAGCAAGTCTCTGTTACTAGTCTGTAAGCTCCATGAATGTGGCATTATTCCCTGTTTTGGCTTCTCATTTCAACCCTGATATTTAAAATACTACCTAATGTTTAAAATGCTCTTTGAAAGAATGAATGAATGAGTGAATGAATGAATGAGAAGTGAATTGGATGTGACTTTTGTACTCACTTCACCCCAGCACATTCAGAGTTGGGCACTGGATCTCACTTTACCTCAATGGATCCAGATTAGATGAAAGTTTCTAAGCCTAGGCTTCAGGAAAAACAAACTTGCCAAATATTCAACAACTTTTACTCTTTAAGCAAAGTATTTTTAACGGCAACCAACTATATGTAAGGCTATGTGTTAATCATATGTGGGCTGCCAAGAAGGACAATGCAAAATCTCTGAATTCCCATAACAAACAAGGACATAAGTTAGGGTCTCAAGAAAAAACTAAAGAAACCTCCTCTTTTATTCAATAAACAGTCTTTTATGGTACAGCTGAGGAAGTTTAAATTGCCAGAAGAATATTGTTCAAGACCATCCTAATAAAATGAGGACAAGTTAGGAGAAAATTAACTAAGGGCACATTGTAGGTGTAAGCTTCTAGAATTCTTGAGTGTCCAAGTTTTTCTATGCAGCACCTGTTTTATAAACTAGGAGTCACAATAAATTCTATTTTTATATCTTATATTTATTCCACAAAATATTGACTCATTTCTACATGCTAAGCACTAGTCAACTACTTCTTTAATTTACATTCTAGTAGGATAGAGTACAGACTGTAAACATATCAATAATTAAATATATGATGTATCAGGAGGTAGTAGTTCCATGAAGAAGAATCCGGCAAGGCAAGGGGCTAGAGAGCAACAGTGGGGGGTGGGGATGCTGTTTTCTATCTGGTATTCAAGTAAGAGGTACATGTGCACCAAGACTCAACGCAAGTGAGATGGGAACATCAAGAGGGCATTTCGAGGATATAAGGACACCCGGCTGAGGGAACAGTGTGTGTGGGCAGGACTTGCTTTGCCAGCCAGAGGAATGGCAGAGAGGTTGGCATGGCAGTGGAGCCATGAGGGAGTGAGGAGGTGGGAGAGAACGGGGTCAGGTAGGTAGCAGGCAACCAGATTCTATAAAATCCTACGGGGTGCAAGCTTTACCTGAGTGCAACGTTATGCTGTAATAGGTTTGCTCAGGCTGCTCTGTGGAGACAAGAATCTATCTAGAATGCCAAGGCGGGAGGAGAAACCAGGTGAGGTCAGAGGTCAGACAAAAGACCAGGTAAAAGTTGCTAGTGCCCTGGTTTAAGGAGGCGGCTGGGGAGATGGTGAACAATGGTCAAATTCTCTCTACATACCCCAGGTGGGGCATCTGCTGAGGCATTGGCTGCGAACACAAGGGAAAGGCAAGTTGGCCATACCCTAGAATTCAGTGCACTTTGTTTTGAAAGAAGACAGCTTTCAATGTATTTCCTGCCCTGCTTTCATACATCATCACCAACAAAACCATCCTGGGCTAGGCCTGAATCCCAAACTGCTCAGCCTAAATACAATTTCAAGAATTAGAATGCTAAGAAGCACTTTTTACCCAGAATATGTTGTCCTTTCTTCGTGTCCCCACTGAGGGAAGATGAGAGAAAGGGTGTTGGCTGGAACATGACGGGGTCCCCTTGGAGACAAAGGAGATCCAGATTCAGATGCTATGAGTAAGTAAAAATGAGTCCTTAAAATAACCCTCAATTCCAATCTGCCTGGGACATTTTGGGAAGGGCCGGTGGCCCTCCAGTCTCCTCTTGTCTCTGTGATTTGGGCCTCAGAAGGAGCTGATGATCAAAATTATCAGATAATCCTCCTTCTTCTCCAGAGCAAGCTGGGCTCATGCTGTGCAAAGTTGCCCTTAAAAAGCCAAACAAAAACCGTTCCAGTACATGTGGCCAAAGTTGGAAATTCAAACCATCGCCCTGCTGCAAATAGATCATTGATTTTCCTCAAGTTTGGCCTACAGCTGCTGTCTGTTGGAGAACTATCATACTGCCCAGTTTAAAAGTTTAGACTTCAACCACGTAGGAGCCATAAGGTAGAAGGAATGAAGATCTTCATATATGCTTACCTTACCCTACCTCTGCCGCCATGTTGTGACAAGGAAAATATCTAAGTGTGTTTTCCTTCCCTCAAATATTAACTTAGGGATGAAAATAGAATACAACATCTATGTCTGTGTGGAGCTTGTGTGTGTGGTGTGGGATTGTGTATCTACAAGAGTGTATGTTTTCAGGATTGGCGGGGAGAGGGCAGAGATGAGAAATGATATAAGAAAATAAAAGTTGTCTTTCTCTTGACTCTCCAAATATAATTGTCAAACTTAAAGGGCATTTTGCAGGGCTTTTCTCACAGCATGTGACACTGAGGTCACTCCCCTTGCTAAAACGTATCCTGTCATTCCACAGCCATTAGATGGCTGAGCACCTATCATGTGTCAGGAAGGACTGGGGTACGATGAGGGATGAACCATCTGCTTCTTTGGGATTAGGGACTCTCTTCTAGTGACCTTCAGGGGCTAGTCCCTCTATGCCCCTACCCCTTCCTTGCCATCCTTTAAACACAGTAGGCCCCAGCCTGCCATGCTTGGAGGACTTTTCTCCTCATTCCCAAGGTTCCTGAACTCCTGCACTTTTCCCTATTACCCATACAGCAATGGTGCCCAAATGTACAAACCTGAGCTCCAGACCTGCATACACGTGGGTGTGTACATGCAACACACACATGTGGATTATAACTGGGTTTGTTAAAAGGTTAAATAGGCATCGCATGCTGTCCGCAAAAAGGAAAATAATGCAGAGGTCTGAGGAGAACATTCATTCTGCCTCTCCTTCCAGTTGCTCTGAATAAGAAACACCAACAGCTCAGTGTGTGTCTTCAACAACTTTCTCCCATCTGTGCTCATATAAATCTATATGTAAGTCTGCTTACATGTAACATATGTATACACACATTTATCTTTCTGTATACATTTTCTTAGGTAAATTTTCCATAGACATCTTATTCTCAGTGCATCTTTTATTTAGACATTAGATCCAAATTTCCATGACCTGAGTCCATGTTTGCTTTGAACTACAGACAAGCAAGTTTCCCAGCTCGTCAATCTACCCCTCAAGTCACCATACACATATGCATCCTCTTCTCCCCAGCAGTGACCCTTCTAAAATGCAAACCTGATCTGCGTAATATCTTTCAGTGGCTTCTCACTGCTCACACGAGAACATCTGAACACCTTTCCCTTGTATAGAGGGGCCTTTGGGATCCAGCTTCAATCTCCCTAGCTTCAGTTTTTGTCACACCTCACATGCCATCATGTGCCCCTCGTCCAACAACTTATTCTTCTCCTTCCTCTGCATGTGCTCGGCCTCTTCCCGGGTGAGTATATGCCTTAGTTAGCCAGGTCCACTATAAAAACAGTATCTCGGGGCGCCTGGGTGGCTCAGAAGCCACTGCCTTTGGCTCAGGTCATGATCCCAGGGTCCTGGGATCGAGCCCCACATCGGACTCTCTGCTCAGCGGGGAGCCTGCTTCCCCCTCTCTCTGCCTGCCTCTCTACCTACTTGTGATCTGTCTGTCAAATAAATAATCTTAAAAAAATAAATAAGATAAGAACAGTATCTCAAAGTGGATGACTTAAACAACAGAAATTTATTTTCTCCCACTTCTGGAAGCTAGAAGTCTGAGATCAGGGTGTCAGTGCAGTTGGGTTCTGTTGAGAGCTCCCTTTGTGACTTACAGATGGCCACCTTTTTGCTGGGTCACCACACGGCAGAGAGAGAGAGAGACCTTTCTCTCTTCCTCTTCTTCTAAGGATGCAGCTCTATGGTAAAGAGGCTCCATCCTTATGACTTCATTTAATCTTAATTAGCTCCTAAGGATCCTGTCTCCAGATATGAGGGACATATCTGAGGGACAGATATGAGGGATGAGGGCTTCAACATATGATTTGGGGGAAGATTTTTCCCTTCCTCTCAGCACAGAAGTTAAGAGTGGGTACTTTGAGCCAAACTGCCTGGGTCTGACTCCTCCTCCTGCCATTTGGTCTCTGGGTGACTTTGAGCGGGTTACCTCACTTACCTTTGTTTTGGATAGATGAGACTCGGAATCAGTGGAAGGGTTTATTAAAACAGGTGGGCTTTAAAAGCCCACCCAGCTGTTTCCGAGTCAGTAGGTCTGGGGCGGGATTTGAGAACTTGCCGTTTTAACCAGGTCCCTGCCCTTGGTGACACCACATTAGAAGAATCGCTTCCCTACAGTAAAATGGGGCTAGTATTAATACCTGTCTCCTAAGTTTGTGGCTGGAATGATGAGATGAGTTACAGGGTACAGTGTTCAGAGCAGTGCCTGTTTATGCTAATTTTGAATAAATGTTAGCTGTGGTTATTATGCTCTGCCTGGCAAAACTATGTTTCTCATCACTCATATGAAACTTTCCATTTGCTGAAGAGCTTTCTTGTTATTTCCTGGTAGAATCTGCAGCCTTACACCTATAGTTTACCTACCCCATTACAGAACTTGCCACACGAAATCGTAACTACTTGGGGCACCCGGGTGGCTCAGTGGGTTAAGCCTCTGCCTTTGGTTCAGGTCATGATCTCGGGGTCCTGGGATCGAGCCCCACATTGGGCTCTCTGCTCAGCCTGTTTCCCCCTCTCTCTCTGCCTGCCTCTCTGTCTACTTGCAATCTCTCGCTCTGGGTCAAATAAATAAAATCTTTAAAAAGAAAAGAAAGGAAAAGAAATTGTAACTACTTATACCTGACACAGGAAAGCCTCTGTCTTCCATGGACTGAACCACTTAAGGGTGGGAATTTTGTATTATTGACCTTTGATTTCACAGGCTATGTGGGACAGAGAGCAGCTAGCCAAGGACTATATTTTAATTGAAGAAATTAATACAGAGTCCCCTGCATTGATGGGTGTACATATAGGGTGGGCTGGGCTCGGGAAGGGCAGGTGTCCTGCTGTCATTTCCACGCTCACCTCCATTCTAACACACGGGGTTTCCTCATCTGGCGGTGGCTCTTGGTTAGTTCTTGGAATCACCTTCTACGCCAAGCTGATAGCTGGGCCCCTCCCCAGACCAATCAGTACAGCATCTCTGGGTCTAGGGCCCCCTGGGGCACTAAGTTTTCCAAGCTCATCAGGTGATTCTAATGTGTAACGAGGGCTGAAAACAACCGGGCCAGCAGAAAGCAATCTATCAAAATGTGCATTTCCTTCAACATTAGCAGTCTTCTACTCCGGACCATATATTTGTTTCTCTTATCCCAATATAAATTGCCAGCTTTGAACAGTAGTGAAAAGGGGTAAATAGAGAAATCAGCATTTGCAGAGTACTTTACAGTGCTCAAAGCACTTTCATACTCAGTGTGTCATCAAAATCTTAAAATAACCCAGTGAGGAAGGTATCATTATTCTTTACAAATGCTTTGAGGCAACAGCCTAAGGGGGAGGGGGGGTATGCACGAAACCCTCTTAAAAAGAAGCAACAAATCAGCAAAATGCCATCTGCCAGGTTTTTTGCTCTTGGCCTATCTGTTACCCACAGTCCTACCTACAGGCCATCTTTGATACTCATCCAGGATTTGGATTCCAAAGATTTTTTTTTCCCACTTGGCTTTTGACATACCATGTTCCATGGCTGGGCAATGACTTCTGCTTTGCCCCTTGGCATCCCTAGGTTGGCTTGGCTCTTTGCCAGCTACTTTTTGAAGCGCTGACTCCCTCTTGCTTGCAGGCATTGGTGTTGGTTTGATGTCGCTCTGCCTACTGGGAGCCTCCCACAGTTTTCCCAATCTTATGGGTAAGGAAACTGGGCTCCAGAGGAGTTCAATGACTTGTCTAGATGGCACAGTCAGTGAGTGGGAGGCCTGGGATTCGCCCCAGATGAAATAAGAAACAACTCCAGAGGTGTAGGTACTTTGAGGTAGGAGTACACAAGGAACAGGGAGAAGGACACCGTGAGGAAAGAGGGAGCCCTGCGTACGTTCTCTACCCGCAACACAAGTCTGTCCTGGGCCACTTCTGAGCTGGTAAGCTTAAGACCAGACCACAAAATAGTAACAACACTGTTTTAAAATGGGTAAAAGGAGTCGAAGATTAAAAAAGAAAGAAAACAGTCAATTAGTTTGATGCCCAGCATACTAAAAGAATCACAATTACACAATAAAGCTAACTTTCTTGAATGTTTACTTAGATATATAGCTGTTAAGTCCTTAAATGAGAAAATACCATCAGCCTAGAAAGAAATATAGTACAGGGACAGGTGAAAGTTAGAAAGAAAAACATCAAGGTGCATCGACATCACTTTTTTCATTTTGAAATCAAGAACAGGGTAAAAACAGAGAAAGCAGCAAAAACATACAAATACAAAAATGAATAAAAACACATGGAATAAAGCTGTTGCTGAAACTGGCCAGTGCGGGTGGGAGCACCTGGGTAGCTCAGTCAGTTAAGTCTGACTCTTGATCTCAGATCAGTTCTTAACCTCACAGTCTCAAGTTCAAGCCCTGTGTTGGGCTCCACAATGGGTTTGGAGCCTACTTTTAAAAAATATTTTTAAGTGGTACCTGCAGGATAGTTCAGAAGATTGTTAGGGGGACGGATGCAACAGTTCTACTATGCTGTATTTAGGGGAGTGTTTAAACACATGCGATTAAAAAAACAATAAAATGACAGTGTCTGTAGAGGGCCTTAATGGGCTGTGAACTCAGTTAACCGGTTATGGTCGTGTTTTTTAAAAAAGGAAAATGTCAGAGACCAACCCTCTTTGTAAGGGTGAGTGTTGTTTCGTGGCCTGTTGGAGTCGGTCATGCTCATGCATGAAAATGCTGTCAACAAGCAAAGTTCTCTCCATACATTAGGAACCCAAAAAAAGCATGAAAACCAGTGAGGTCGATCGATAAGTTTAAAGACATGAAATGGAGCTTAAGACAATAAATAGGGGGCACCTGGGTGGCTCAGTGGCTTAAAGCCTCTGCCTTCGGCTCAGGTCATGATCCCAGAGTCCTGGGATCGAGCCCCACATCAGGCTCTCTGCTCAGCAGGGAGCCTGCTTCCTCCTCTCTCTCTCTGCCTGCCTCTCTGCCTACTTGTGATCTGTGTCAAATAAATAAATAAAATCTTTTTAAAAAAGACAATAAAATAGTAACAATAGTTTGCTAAATATGCTGGAATTTGAATTTCTGAAAAACACATTTTGCTCATCCAGGAAGTCCCTTGGGTACACTGTTTACTTCCAGGGATGTGACAATGACCCAAAGATATTTTCGGAAGTATCCCCTAAACCCGGAGCACATTCTTGTAAATATAATTAATGGTGGCAAATATTTGCCCTGTGAGTGAATAATTTATGTTTGGATTAAAAGTCAGAAATGAATATGAAGCATAAGAAAGAAGACCATGCCGATGAGTTGGACTTGTTTGGGCAAACCATGTGCTGTAAGCTCCTTGAGAATGGTGAGCGTTGCTCTATTTATTGGTGCAGGCTCAGCCATAGTGCCTGGCGTATAGGATAACTGACCAGTAGGTGTTTGATGGGACAATGAACAAATGAACCAATGAGCCGAAAATATTTTGCTACAAGCCCCAGAAGGTGATATATTTTTAAAAATTTTTATTTATTTATTTGACAGAGAGAGAGAGAGCACAGGGAGGCAGAGCAGCAGGCAGAGGGAGAGGGAGAAGCAGACCCCCACTAGCAGGGAGCCCGACTTGGGGCTCGATCCCAGGATCCTGGGATCATGACCTGAGCTGAAGGCAGGCGCTCAACCAACTGAGCCACCCAGGCGCCCAAGAAGGTGATATTTTTAAAATACCCCCAAATACTCTAATTAGTAGGGGATCCCTGGAGAGAGTTTTAAGGTTCTCAGGGAGACTGGAGGCTAATTCTGGGTCAACTCTTCTTGGGTAATGCAGGTACTGGCGTATACGTTTCACACTCTCGCACGCGTGTGCATGAGCGTACGCACGCACGCACGCACACACCCTCATCACTTTATAGTCCTACCTTTTCTATCCATATGCAAATATGTACAAGGCATCCCTATATGTATGGAAAGAAAGTTAAATCTTCTTAGTCATGGGTAGCTGTTCAGGAGAGAGGGGAAAATGAAGGCTTATTAAAATCAAAAGGGGATAGAAAGAGATTTGATACACTAAATGGTTAGACACAACGTTTTGCCTACAAATTAAGAATATCTCATCCCTAGTTCCTGATAGCAGGCAAATGAGCATTTCTCATCTTTGTGATCCTGTGAGTATCCTGGGGAAGTGGAGTCCAGGACCTCATCTAATGTCCTCCTCCCAGACCTGAGTTCTCAGAAGCTTATCATTGGAGGGACAGAACCCCACTATCTATCCTCTTTGAGTTGTGGGTGGCCAAACAAAAGTGAAGTAAAACATCCTGTTGATGGAAAGAAATAGGCCTGAGATCTTATTATAGAGAGAGATTTGTAGGTTATTAAAAAGGATAGAAAATTTTCTTCCCTACCAGTTGGCTTAAAAGTATTATTGGGGAGAACAAAACAAAACAAAACAATCCTCCCATGCCTCTCTTATTGAATAACGTTGGGACATAAAGAACACCAGCGCTACTCCTTTCCATGTGACACAAACAATAAGGTACACAGTTAAACATCTCCTAAATGTCATTAGCATCCCCTTCACATGCCAGCCTCGATCTAGTCCTAACACCAGCCTTTCTGTTGCAACAAGAGCATGGAAAAGGCCAGGGTCACAGCCTGGGAAGAATGGGAACCCCAGCTATAGCTGTAGCCCTTGCCAATGACTAGCTCTGTGACCTTGAACAAGTGACCCCTGAGCTTTGGTTGCCTCCTGAATAAAACGAGGTGATTGGAAAGACCAACGTGAGATGACTGGATTTTCTTCCATCACGCAGGCTGATACTTTGAAAATACAGTTCCAGGGGCGCCTGGGTGGCTCAGTGGGTTAAAGCCGCTGCCTTCGGCTCGGGTCATGATCCCAGGGTCGTGGGATCGAGCCCCGCATCGGGCTCTCTGCTCTGCGGACAGCCTGCTTCCTCCTCTCCCTCTCTGCCTCTCTGCCTACTTGTGATCTCTGTCTATCAAATAAATAAATAAATAAAAATCTTTAAAAAAAGAAAAAGAAAAAGGAAATACAGTTCCACCCTGTGATGGGAAAGGCAAGCCTAGAACAATGCAATTCTGTAAACGCTCCCAACAGTGTCTGCTGAAAAGACCTCGCCTTTGTTGGGAGCACTTCCATTGACGTGGCAAGGTTCTCAAAGTTAAATTCTACCTGAGGCATGCTTTAGTGGCTTGGCTCAGGTTCAGGAAGGATGCGGTTTTAACTCCTTCCTCATGAAAAGAGAGACAGATAAAGATTTTGCTAAACTGCCCAACAAGGGGAAAACTAAGAATTTCATGCAATTTTATGGTTCCTGACGGTTCTACTAATTGAATTACCATAGGCGCCTGTTGGGCATTCCTGGCCATGTCCCCTATCATTCCATTAGTATTACCTCTGTGGATCCTATAAATGCCATTAACATAAGGCAGATATTTGCTTTCAATAAGATAACACAGATGATTCTATCTAATTGTCTCCCTAATCCCTCCCCCTCACAGCCTGGGAAATCACCAGCAATTGCTCAAATCCAGGCATTTGTTATCCTGATCAAAACCGCTTTGGAAACATGACAGTGCTCCAGTTTGGCTCCTTCCCTTCACCTATCACATGCTCTTGTCTTCTGACGGCGCTCTCACCTTCCAGCAGGAGGAAACGGACCATTTGGCCTGAGAGCCCCACATTGGATGGGGAGCAAGGACAAAAGCGGACAGAGCCTGTCCCCGTCCTCACTACGCCACCTGGGAACATAGGACTGGCCTCTTGAGCTGTTTCCGCCTCCCAGCTCTCGTGGGTTTCCTCTTCCAAGTTTCTTCTACCCCACACAGGTGTGCTCTTAAGTCCTGGTGAACAGGCTCGCTCTGCCGCCTCTAGAGGCTGGCCCTGACCATCCACTCAAACCTGTTACTCGTGGGCTATTGGATCCTGGATATCCCTAAATCTGGTGTGTTTTTAAGTTATTCAGGGTCTCTGCTTTTTTACCTTATGTTTTCCATACCTGACTACTTATTCATTTCTGCAGATTGGCTGAGCAGGGTAAAAACCTGATTTCTTTAGACTCTTAATGTCATAAAACAAACTGAGGGGGGTGGGGGGAAAAGGGGTTGGGTGAGGGTGGTGGGGTTACATCATATGTTTAAATAAAGCTTAAATAAAGTAAAAAAAAAAAAACAAAAAACCTGATTTCTTTAGCCCTTGCTCATTGCTCCGATGAGATATTTATAGGAAGGCTTGGGTGAAGTAAGTTTTAAGTGTTCTGTGAATTGCATTAATTCATGTTCCAACCCACCACTATAAATAACCCAGAGTGGAACCTAAGGTCAGCCCGTGGCCAGTGGTAGTATAAAACTTGAAAATCACTTGTACCAGGGAGATGACTGATGTTCTTAATAAGAATAGACCTTGGATGGGCTCATTTCCTCTCCACAAATCAACATATATATATATATAGACCCAGGCGGTGTAGCAAGGGGAAAAAAATAAGTTAGATTGAGTTTGGGACCAGACGGCTTTCACAGTGGACCTCTGTAATCTCATTTATATTTCTACAAATCACTTCCCTCTTAGACTAATCCTTTGATAATTAGCAGGCCCATCCACCCACAGTCAAAGTGGGCCTGCATGGGTACTGAGATAGGCATGAAGCCAGGTGCAGCTGGCTGTCAGTTAAAGATGCCCGGTCTCTTATCTCAGCTGCAAAAGGTTTACCCTTTCCATGTTAAGGGAGGTTCAAGTCAAAACATTCTCAACTTTATGAGATCGGTGAGGAATCTCCATCAAAGATGGGGAGTAATGAGAGGAAATGAGACCCCTATTATCTCTGCTCATAGCAGAGCAATTATCAGAATAATTGCTCCACGAGTGATCAGGAATCCCACACTTAAACTTGTTTCTCCATTATTTTCATTATGCCAATTGATCGATGCCACTTTTAAGCCTATTTGAAAGAAATATGGTCTTTCATTATTAATCTTTTGTTAATGTAAGATTAAGCCAAGATACATATCAAAGAATATCTAAGAAGAAACACATATTTTATGTGACATGGAAAATAGATCTGATCTTTGTAAGGGTTAGCCACTATAAATTTTTAGTTACAAAATATGCAGCTGGACAATGCAGATTTTTGTGTTTCCAATCTGAAAGACACATGAATCAAATGAACCGGCTTTGGAAAGGGACTGCCAGGCCATTAAGTCCTACGTCCCCAACGGCTACTATGGTTTGTTCCCATCCTCGTACTCTCCAGAGTTTTATCCAGTTTCGTTTGAAATGTCTTAAGCAATGCATTTCCCGGAGGAAAAGTTCTGGGGAACAAAGCCGGCTGTTAGGAAGCCTTCGTGACATAAGTCCTCGTTGCTCTTTGAAATTCAGCCCCAGAAATGCTCAATGCGCAAATTACTACTTGTTCAATTAGGACACAAGTTTGTTTTTTTTTTTAAAGATTTTATTTATTCATTTGACAGACAGAGATACAAGTAGGCAGAGAGGCAGGCAGAAAGGCAGGCAGAGAGAGAGGAAGGGAAGCAGGCCCCCCGCCGAGCAGAGAGCCCGATGTGGGGCTCGATCCCAGGACCTTGAGATCATGACCTGAGCCGAAGGCAGAGGCTTAACCCACGGAGCCAACCAGGTGCCCCAGGACACAAGTTTTGATAGGACTTTTTAGTGATAAGACGCTGGGTTAGTAAACTGGTGCTCTGGGGCTAAGAAGCCAATGGAGACATTCTACTTTCATGGAGGGATTATAGTCTCTGGACACGTAACCACACAGCCAGGTACCCTCTGTGGTATGAAGGCACTGGGTCTTCTCTTGACTGTTGAGGGAAACATTGGGCTTTTGCTCATTGGCTTGAGGTGACACCCTAACAAGTGCTAACATTTCTGGGACAAGCAACGGTGCTAAACACTGAATTACCTCAGTAAATCTTCATCAAATCCCCATGAGGGAGATGCAGTGGTCATCAACATTGTCTGTAGGAAGAAGCTTTGATCTGGTAAGTGACTCACTCATGATCACACAACTGGTGGGCCCAGAGCTGACACAGGTGGTCTGACCCTAGAGTTTTAACCACACCCTGGGTCCAAGCAGACAGACTGAAACCCCAAAGTTCACTCCACATCCTGTAAAACTACAGTTCATTAGTGAACAAGGAACCCTCAGATGGTCTGGTCTGCTTATAGCTGCTTCAGAGGGGATCCACATGCTTTTCCTGACTGACTCCCACCAGGGGAAGAAAGAGAGGAGAAAACAGGAGCCTGCCAACCTCGACAGATGGCGTGTAGGCTGTTCTGGAGATGGGAAGACAGAGATTTTTGCTGGCTGACAAAGAACAAGGGGAAAAGATTGGAGAGAAGTGTGACATAAGCAGAAAGAGCTAAACTTGAAATACATGTGGTGGAGAAGATTGAGGGATAGAGACTGATCTAGGACAGATGGGTAAACAACTTAAAAGGACATTATTTTAAATGCCACATAACTCCAGTCTAGTGAGGAAGAGGGAGCGAGGAGACACAATCAGAAATGAGAGAAGTTCCTCTCCATACTTTTTCTGTGGTGTCTCAATGGAAAGATTCAAAAGACCTGGGATTGGTCCCCTTCACTTCCATCTCCAAGCAGCTAAAAATCCATGTTCATGTCCAAAGGAAACTTATCCTAGTCCTTCCAGTTGGGAGTCAGCCTTGCAGAAGAGTGAAAGATGGGAAATTTCTGAGGAAACTTAGAATTCTATCAGTCCTATTCATCGTCAACTGAGGTCTGGAAAGGGGACATTAAAATGTATCAGAATTTCTGTTCATTTGAAGCTTATGGGAGAGCCACCTGTTACCAAGCTCCAAGGAGACCTCCCAAATCTTGGCTGAGGCACCATTGATGGTGTGATCAGTGTCCCACACACTCTCCTTTCATTTTCTCTCACAAGCCTAGCTTCGGTTATTTATGCACACGACTTCACGTTAAGATGGTTTATTCATGAGATTGCCGTAGGAGACAGGAGATAGACAACCTGCTTCTGTGGGGGTCTCTCTGGGGATTGGCAGTTACACAATATGTTACTTCATCAGGCTCTATGAGGACAAAACATCTTAACACAGAGGCCTCTGTTTAAACTAATGATCAGTGTTGTGTAGGTCCCAATTTGAGAAGCATTTATATTGATAAAGTTGCTTGAAGGAAAAAAAAAAAAGCAAAAAACAAAAAACAAAAACCCAAGGATTCTTCAGCACCAAGACAGGGCAGGTCTGTGTGAAGGAGGACAGATCAGTATCTTTGTCTGTTGGATCTGCAACAAGCCTGAAGGTAATTTACCATCCTAAAGGTAATTTACCATTGTTGGCTGTGGTTCTTCTCAGGAAGATATCGGGGCAACCAAATTAATCACAGTGCCATCTCTCTATACCATTTACTGTGGACAGGTGCTTGACCAGAGGCAGAATTGTCCTGGATCCTATTCTGGAAGATCTGGTTAGTAAAGAACCTGATTACCAAATGGACCTTGGGAAATAACTCCATGGCAGAAAATCTTGCTGACTGTATCATGAGAAAATTACTTTTTTTCAGGCCCCTTCGTTTTTCAGCTTCCTTAATAGGAGTTTTTGGTCATTTGTTTGGATGTGTGGAATCAAATTTAATTGGGAACTATTGCTTTCAATTAAGGTCACATAATGTGTAACTGCAATTCTTAATTTGCATTAAGACTTTTACAATGTTTTGTCACAGCTAGCACTGTGCTGAACATCAGTCATGTCTGTCCCTTGTCCTCCTACACCATAGTCTTTTTCACCTTTCCAGAAATTCTTCTGAGCTACAGATTTTGCTACAATTAATGTGTGCTTTGTTCTGAGTTAGCTTAATTGAAAACATCAAACTAATAAAACTTAGAAAAGAGTGTCTTACAAAGGTACAGGTAAGGACACCTGGGTGGCTTAGTCAGTTAAGCTTCTGACTCTTGATTTCACTCAGGTCATGATCTCAGGGTCCTGAGATCAAGAATCCTGCATAGGCTCCCTGCTCAGTGGAGAGTCTGCTTGTCCCTCTCCCTCTGCCCTCACCCACTTCTAGCCTGCACTCTCTCTCTCTCTCTCAAATAAATAATCTTTTTTATTTAAAAGGTACAGGTAAAGGGAGTGAGTTTTACTGTAATCCTAGATGCTGCAGTTTCTGCTTGCATTAGAAGGAACTCTCAGGAAAGATAGGTATGGCTTTATTTTCCATAAACAATTACTGAGTCCTTAACCTATGCATGGCACTGAGTAGGGAGCTCTGGGATTTAGCACAAACATAAAGATGGTGCATTGTCTAACCTCTCAGGGAGCCTACTGTGGGATAAAACATGCATACTTTGGAAGTTAGGAAGTGATGTAAGAGTTAAATAGGTCTAGGAGAGCTATTAAACAAAATATATTGAATATCCCAGTGGAGAAAATTCTCCCAATAGCCACATAACTCACTCTCCCACCCTCTTGTGGTCTTCATTCAAATGTTACCTTGTTACCAAGTCCTGTTCTGACCCTCCCATGTAATTGCGCAACCCTCCTCCTGTGTTCCAATATCCCCTGCTGTGTTTTTTCTCATAGCACTTACTACCATCCAGCAAAAAATACAACTCAGTTATTCATAATGACTCTTGCTTATTTTCTGTCTCCTCCCACAAAAATATAAGCTCCATAAGGGCTGGGATATAATTTTTTGTCTATTTGGTTCGTTGCTCTATCTCTGCCTCCTAGAAAATGCCTGGCTCCTTGGAGAAGCTCCATAAATATTTGTTACTCTCATTACATGAACTTGGAATTGAACTAGGTAGAATGAATAGGAAGCTCAATAAGTACCTGATGTAAGGAACTCACAAAATGATACTAACAACAGAGATAATCAAGAAAATAGCAACAAAGGGGCACCTGGGTGGCTCAGTGGGTTAAGCCTCTGCCTTCGGCTCAGGTCATGATCTCAGGGTCCTGGGATCCAGCCCCTCATTGGGCTCTCTGCTCAGCGGGAAGCCTGCTTCCCCACCCCCCTGCCTGCCTCTCTGCCCACTTGTGATCTCTGTCAAATAAATAAATAAAATCTTAAAAAAAAGAATATAGCAACAAATATAGTTGTTCATTGAACAATTTTTACGGGCCTGTAACTGTACTAAGTTCACTATTTCACTATTTCATTTATTTTCTATAATAATCCTTTTAGACAGATAGTACCTCCATTATATTGATAAGAAAACAAAGGCTCAGAAAATTCAAATCATCACAGCAAGAAAGAGGTTGTGCTGCAAGTTCTGATCAAGATTCTCTCTCTCCAGAAGTGGAGATACAACGTGGGGGGTTTGGGGGGTAGGAAAAGAATAAATGAAACAAGATGGGATCGGGAGGGAGACAAACCATAAGAGACTCTTAATGTCACAAAACAAACTGAGGGGGGCTGGTGGGAGGGGGGTCGGGATAGGGTGGTGGGGTTATGGACGTTGGGGAGAGTATGTGCTATGGTGAGTGCTGTGAAGTGTGTAAACCTGGCAATTTACAGACCTGTACCCCTGGGGCTAATAATACATTATATGTTTATAAAAAAAGTAAAAAAATAAAAAAAAAAGATTCTCTCTCTTCAAATCCAGTATTTATTTTATCCTTTTAATAATGGAACTTTCCTGAACATACATGAAAGTGGAAAGAATCATTCTATGAACCCTTCTGTACACCCCACTCAGCTTTAACCAACACTGATAAATCCATGGCCAACCTTCCCAGAGTCTATGATTTTCATCACTTGCTATATGATCAAATAAGTGGAAGAGAAATTTCCGTCCTATGAGCAGAAAAGCCGGGCTCTCCACAAAGGAGTGCTTTGGGAAGCCTTCAAGAGGTCTGCTTTGGTTAAACTCCTCTCCTCTCCTTTTCCTCCTCCTCCTCACAGCTGATTATCCAGGCTTCATGGGAAACCCCCGGGAATGGAATGCTCAGTCCATGCCCTGATCCTGATCCTGGGCTCAGCAGAGACCTGATCCAAAGGAAAATTACATGAGAAGAACTCATTCTGGTGAGTGTACATGCTCAGTTTGAGAAGGAGGACTTTTCCACTGAGCTCATTACTGCCAAGGAACAAGTTCAGAAAGAGAGACCCTGGAAGTAGCCAATGACAGACCAGCTCATTCGATGAGCTTCTGGGGCGGGCACTGGATGGCAGGTCATCACCCTGGATGCACAAAAGCATTTTCCGCTAAGGGATGGGCATGAAATACTGTAGCAGGAAATGGTTGACTTAAGAGAGCCACAAAATTTGGAATCTAAGAGTAGGTGCTGGGAAGGCTTATTTCCAAGGTTCCTGATGTGATTGTAGGCAGTTCCTTCCAAGCTTCTGTCACTGAAGAGCCAGTCTTCCATTGTCCCTCCTGCCTTCCTTCTTCTCACACCCCTTCAACATGGCTGAAAGGAACAATTGGGGATGTAGGCAGACAGATCTGACCTGGATTCAGACTCTACTTCTCCCACTTGTGTGACCTCAGGCTAACAACAAACCTGCCTAAATTTCAGCTACCTGATTTTAAAGGGGGCAACTGTATGGTTTACCTCTGTAGGGGCTCTGAAAGGTTGCTCAGCACATGTTAGCTCTTTGGAAATCAGGCTTGGGAAATTCTCCACCATTGGCATGTGACCCTTCTCCAGCTTTCGTTAATGAAGAAGATACCAAGTCCCCAGTGGGACAGGTCTATAACTAGTATCATTCATATTTTTACAAAGAAGGAAATTAAAGTCACCAAAACTCCTGGCTGGACTGTAAGTCCCAGTGACCCACATCCCACATGCATTTCAGAAGACATCCAGGATCTGGGAGCCACGATGTATCTTTCTCAATTCCCTCTCACTCCCAGGACCACAACTTTGACCTCCAGTTATCTCCTCATTAACACCTTTAAAGGAGATGACAAGAAAGGTCTACTCCTGCCACTGTGTCATCCTCAGGCCCTGATGGCACAAAAGGTAGAAGACAACTTCCCTGTGTCAAGCACGGTAAGCAGTATGTATATAAATACACACATATATACATATATACACATTCATTCCTTACACATTCATTCCTTACAACAAGGCAGGGGTCATTAGTCTGCCTTCTCTTTTCAAATTAAGATTAGGAAACAGAGGGCCAAGGCGGTGAAGTAACTGGCCCAAAACTGAAATTGGGATTGTGTCACCCAGGCCAGCTGGCCCCTGCAGGGGCTCCTCTGATGCTCAGAAACATGAAGGGGTTGCAACTAGGCTACAGTGACAAGGACCAGGCTACTGCATTCCCTATCAAGGTGTCAGCAGGATGGGCAGATCCTCAGCCCCCTCCGTTTCTTTGGTAGGCACAGGATTCCGCACCTAATTGCTCTCCATGAATCATCCTTGTCAGGTTGTTTTGCTAAGCATATTTTGTGTTTAAGTACAGCAAAATCTTTCAGAGGTTCGGGCGGTCATTATAATAAATTCTCTGATGAATAAGGGGCAATGATCCCAGGCCCTTTTGCAGAAAGAGAATCCTGAGGCACTGAGGTAGCAGGAGCTGTCACTCCTCCCTGGTGGAAATTTCCAGAACCTTCCTACCATAGGTGAGGCTGTCTGATAGAGCAGTTAACAGGACAGGCTCTTGAGGCCAACTGCCTGGGTGCAGATCACACTCGGCTACTTCTTGAGCCAATATTAGCCTCTCAGTTTCCTCCTCAGTGAAATGGGGATGAAGTGTCTGACTCACAGGGTTATTTTGAGAAGTAAATGAGCTAATACATATTAAAAATGTAGAACAGTCCCTAGTAAATCCTGACTGCTTAACAAATGAGGGCTATTATAACAAACACTTCTCCAGACTACAGCCACTTCCACTGGCCAGAGACTCCTTCAATGCCACACTCATTTTGTTCCTTCTCTCCTCTGAAAATGTGGTTAATAGTCGAGCTGGGTTGCAGGATCCCCCTTGTCCAGTAGATGCTGCTCTCTCCCTCATGACAATGCTTTCCATACAGAATTCACCCAAACTGAAGAGGTGTTTAGCCATAAGACTAAAGAATTAAAAGTTTCAAGGTCAAGACATATTGGAAATATTTGGCTAAATGAAGTAAAAGTAGGTTTCTTTATTGCAGAACTTTCCAGAACCTCTAACCTGCTAAGTGCGCTGTCAGCCTTCCAACTGTGTATGAGCAGGTGGGTGCAAAGAAAAGTATCGTGTCTCCAACTCTTCCAAGCACAGACCTTGTGTTCCTCATGACACCCATTAACAACTTCAGGAACAATAATATTCTACCAAACTGAATTGGGTGACATTTAATTCAGCTTGCCTTCAAATGCTGTTTCTCCAAGTGTGGTTTTTATATCATCTACTTATTGAAACACATTTCCCTGTATTTTATACAAGACCTATAGAATCAGACTTTCTGAAGAAGGAGCTGAAAATTCTGCATTTTAACAAGCTCCCCAGGTGCACATTAAATTTTGAGAAGCACTGCATTAAAGAAAACCCTTCCCTGATTTTGGAATTCTATACATTTGAAATCCTGAATACTAAATTTTTTGTAATAGGAAGGATACTTGTTAACTTCCCAGAAAAACCATATTTTATTTAATGAAAAATGGATACTGTGGGGGTAGAGTGGGTGTGGAGGTTTTTTTAATTGCATAAACATGAAAAGTTCTCCCTGTGCTAGATAAGAGTCTCTGATCCTGGCTAGAAAGTGTTTATAGTCTGTAACTGAGAAGAGAACCAGGGACATGGCTCAGTTTCTCTGGGTGGTCACCTTAGGAGTAAAGTTCCCATGGGAAAGAGGGGGCTCCTTCTGGGAATCAAAGTAGGGAGTAGGAAAATTAAATTCACTTCTAAATGGCTCAGCCACAAATGAACCACCAAGATATTGTTTTGTTTTTGATATCCAGAAAGAAATGTAGGAGAGAACAGGACAAAGAAGTCAGATAAAGCAATGGATGAGAGTAGAAAGTAGGGAGGGGAAACCCAATACCTAGATGAATTATGGGAAGAGAAAAAAAAGCCCAACCCTGCTGACTCTGTTCAGTTTAAGGTGAGAAATAACAGGATTAGAATGTCAAATTGCTGAGTGTGGCAGACCTGAACCATAAACCTTCTCTAAGCTGTTCAGCTTTTTCCCTCCGCAGTCACTAATTAAATATTGCCTTGAAAGAAATAAAATAAAATAAAATAAAAAAATTTTTAAAAGCCAAAGGCTTTTTTTGAGTCAAATAGAAAGCATGTCATTAGCCTGTCATGGGCCTAGGGACCTGGCTGACCAATACAGGGTAGGAGCTAAAAGTGGAGGGATTTATGGGAGGGACATCAAGATAATAGAGAGCTTGCCTCCATCTTAAACTTTCCACGATCATTTTTTATTTCAGGTGCAACCTCTGTAGTGTCTTATTTTCACATGCAATCTCTTTGCCCTAACTAGTAGTAATGGAAAATAGGCAGGATTCCCCCTCCATCGGGTACACGGGAGGATGCTGCTGAGTGCTATAAATAGTAACTGAAGTCCAGAAAGCATCTGTGTATCCAACAGGAGGAACGACCAGGCAAAGCTTACCAAGTCAGGGTGGCCAAGCAGTTCAGTGTCCTTTGCACCAGCCTCACCTTCTGTGCAGATAATAGCTTTAAAACTGTTCGCTCTCTTGCACGTAAAGCTTGCTGTCCAGGTAGATTCCTAAGTCTGTTCTTGCTCATTTCATGAAAACACTGTGTGTGTGTGTGTGTGTGTGTGTGTGTGTGTGTGTGTGTGTTCCAAGCCTGGTGGTTGGTATCTTTATGATAAAATGTCTGACTCTAGCACCTGAGGCCCACAAGGAGTCCATTTGTCATTTCAGTCTTCTATGTGGAATGGGGCTGCCACCAAATAAGGATTTAACTGACTAAAGCCCTAACAGAGATATCACTGGCCCTGTGTTCTTCTGTTGTTTGCCTGGGCAAAATCCATCATTGCTCTATATGCATATGGCATGTGTCAACTGTTTTAAAATTAGCCAATTTTCTTAAGCATAAAAATGGATTTTTGTCATATCACATGAACCATATATCACAGAAACAAACCAGTTTCTGTTGTGGCCTTTTTTTTCTCTTTTCAAAATGCATTAAGTCTTTTTAAGTCACTGCTAAATCCATTTTGCTCACTGCATTTGTGACATACATTTAAAGAAACCAAGCAGAGTCAAAACAGAACAAAACACCCAAAAATCTCTGGAGTGATGTCACCTGGAAAGAAATCTAGTTCATTACCAAACCAACCACACCTAGGAGGCTGGATTGCTTCACCCGCTTCTAAATAATAAATACAGCGTTTGTATGCTGCCCTGGACTGAACATTTGGGATAGGGCAAAAATGATAAAAATAAAAATAAGATGATTTAAGAAAAAGAGCTGTCATTTACTGAGCACTCTGTATGCACCAGACGTTATGGGAAGTGCCAGTTCTCCATTACTTCATTTCCGACACAAAAGAATCCCAGGACACGAGTTTCACTGTGTCCATTTTATAGATGTGGAGACTGAGGCTTGTGTGGTTAAGTAAATTCGCACAGTTACACAGCTAGTACATCTTAGCTGTGGAAGAGGAGGCAGGAGGCACAGGGTCTTCTGTATGTGCCCACCACCGGCACAAAGGGCTGCTTTTAAGGGCTGTGGATGAGGGCAGGCCTTCTTTGGGAAATCCTGTTTGAGTGCCTGCGTGATGTCCCTAACATTGCTCCGATGAGGGGCAAAACAGCATATGTATTGAATAGGCAACTGTCTGTATGGCTCCTTTGGAGGGGCCTACAGTTCCCTTCCTCAAAAGGGAAACACACCCATCTCCTACTTGGGTTAAAATATGTGAATCTGTCTTTCTAAGTGCTCAAGTGTTAATTGAGAGGGCAGCACATTAAATCATTATTAGTCATTAATACTTCAGTACAAATTAGTTGATCAGGTTACTGAGAGGTGTGAAGGGCCCTGAGGGAAAGATAGGATTCTGATGGAGGTGGTAGGGTGCGGCGGGGAGGGCTGACCGGTGGCTGCAGGGGCTGAGGAGGGGAGGGCTTGGAAAGGGAGAATGGGAGGGGCAGCGAAGGAGGGGGGCCACGGTACTGCTGCCACCACCACCATCACCACTCCCCCACACACACAAACACTCCCAACCCCCACCCACTCCTCTCCTCCCTCCCTTGCCCCCTTGGAGTTTAGGGACTGTGCTTCTCCGCCAGGGTTTTGAAGAACGAGCCCCTCCAGGCAAGAACCCTGCTGGCGCCTCCAAGGCCAGCGGGCCTGTAATGCAGCCTTTTGCCTCTAGGGGTCTCCAGTGCCCCGAAGCATCGGGAGGATGTTGACCTTGCTCGGTTATCCCGCAGGACTCAAGTCCCAAAGGACAGAGATTGCGGAAGGAGAAAGAGGCGCGTGCCGGGGCCCCGAGGACCCCATCCCCCACAGGAACCCTGCTCACCCACCTCCCCTGCTTCTGCCTGACGGCTTATTTATAGCGCAGCTCCATGGCTGAACACCAGTGAGGGGGAGGCAGAAATTAACTGCCCCCGCGTTCCTTACTGAGTGCCTAAGCATTCCCATACCTCAAGGGTATTCCAAGGACTTCCTTGCACAGCCCCACCCCACACTCTTCCAGTAAGCCCCAGCTCCAGGCTACCAGACCACAGCTGAGCAGGAATCTCCCACACCCCCTGAGCCCAGCAGCCTGGGGCTCTGTGCCCTGCGGGAGGCCTGGCAGGGAAGTATGGGGGGGGCCAGGTTCCTCACCATCACCAAGGTCCCCCCTGCCCCTGGGGCTGCTCCCCCGCCCCCCCTCCGGCCCGAGCCTCTCTGAGGTTGGAGATGAGGACAGAAAGGGACTGTGGTGGAGGCCCGCATCCTCGGTCCCTCAGTGCACTGATAGCACTCATTGAAGGCCACACGGCGCACGAGAGAGATTTTCTGTAAATTCTCACAACTGAGGAATATTGGGAAAAGTGAGGGGAAAAAAAAAAAAAACACACCTTTGAGAGCGAGAGAGAGAGGCAATATTACTCCTGGATCCATGCTTGAAGAGGCTGCAGATGTTGGTGGCAATGCTCTTCTGGCTTTCTAATCCTGACTTGGGTTAAAAGCCCAACCTGACTACTCTCACTCACTGTGAGGTCGTGGGTAATTGACTTAACCTCTCTGCGCTTCATTTTTCTCATCTCCAAAATGGGAACAATAATATCTGCTTTGTAGGGATTTAAAGATTAAGAGCTGCTAACGGGTAACACGGTGTCCAGTCCCACACCTGACACTCAGCAGGCATTTAATTCACGCGCTGCATTTCATGCATCTGCAGTGGAGAACAGGAATGAACAAAAATCATGTGTCCCAGGCTCACCGGAATTCACGGGTGTGTTGGGGCTGGTGAGAGTCTCATATTTTAAAATCAATTTCAATATGTCACCCATTATTTTTAAATGAATCGCAAGTGTTACTTTTTAAAGGAGTTCTGGAGTGTGGTGGTTTTCAGTGTGCTTGGAACAGACATTAGATTCCAAGGAGGGGCCTCGGGGACTACCTGCGGATGAGAAAAGGGAAGTGACAGGTGGGAGAGCTCCAGGGCCCCAGCCTCCTCCAGTCAGGGAGGTCTGCTTTTATCTGTTTCATATATTGGAGTTTTAGGTTAAGGGTTTATTTGATTAGAGTCTTCTACTCCTTATTTATTTACTTATTTATTTAAAGATTTTATTTCTTGAGAGAGAGAGTGAGAGCAGGAGCTGGGGGAGGGGCAGAGGGAGAGGGAGAAGTAGGCTCCCCTCTGAATAGGAAGCCCATTTCCCTGGGCTTAATTCTGGGACTCCAGGATCATGACCTGAGACGAAGGCAGAAGCTTAAATGAGCCACCCAGGCGCCCCTCCTACTCCTTTTTTTTTTAACTGTTAAAAACCACTGCTAATATATCCTTGTGTAAATCAACTCATTTTATTTGTTTTAAATAGCCTGCTCTTTTGAAAATGGAGCATACCTATATCCAGAAACAGAGGTACTTGAAATATTCAGCCCACACATACAAAGTGCCCACTACACGTAAGGCATTGCACTCGAAACTTGGCAGCATTTCTGAACGTGCACGAACTCTCCTGGCCTGCCCCACAACGCCTATGAGGGCTTAACAGTGCTTCCATCCCACTCCCAACTGATTGAGCCCAGACCTTGGAGCGGTTACCCTTACCTTGACCACAAAGATGCCCTTGCCCCTGGACATGACCCAAGACAGTGACAACTTTGCAAAGCCCAGTGTCAAAGAGCACAAGCTCTGGGATCTGACAGACCTGCGTTCAAGTGTTAGCTCTGTCACTTCCAGGCCCTGTGACCTTGGAGTAGCTGTTTCATCTCTCTGAACTTTAATGTCCTCATCTACAAACAGAAAAGAACAACCCATCTCAGAGGGTTGTTGGATGATTAAATGAGACAGTGCCTGGAAAGCACTTAGCATGGTGCCTGGCATATGGTACAATTGCCAGGAAGTTCCTGACTCACTGGCATCTGACGGCATGGGTTGAAGCTACTAGCTGACTCTTACTGACCGCAGCTAAATGCCATCATTGCTCTCCACGAAAGTCAATGTCTGATGAGCTTGAATATTCCAGGACACAAACATAGTAGCTGGCATTTTTGGAATGCCCATTGTGTGGCAGGCACTTTGTGGATATTTTTCAGTTCTTACTTTGAATCATCATGCTATTTGTACAAGATAAGGGGTTACTGTCCCCATTCTGCCAGATGGAGTTTCGGAAGCTCAGAGAGGTTATGTAATGTGTCTGAGCTCACACAGCTATTGAGTGACCCAGATTAGTTGAAGCCCAAGTTTGTCTGACTCAGAAATCAGGAACCTTTTCTCCCCACCTTGCTGACTCTTAGAGCTTTCCTGTGTAGAAGGCAGAGGGCATGGTGTTGGGGGCAAGAGCCCTGGGTTTCAACGGCAACCCCTCTGTGCTTTGTCTTCATTTCTGTCTTTAAACAGGAATGATACTTACTCATAAAGGTTGCAATAAAAATTAAATGAGACAATATAAGTGAAAATAAGCCCAATACAATGTTTATCATAAAGCCAGCTTTGGATGTATATTAAATAGGTATGAAATCGTCCCACCCACTTTTTTAGCTTTATTATGAGAAAGATTCATAGAGAAGATATGCATGTGTGTGTGATGTGTGTGAATATCTATGTATGTACGTGTTTATGTATATTTACATATACATATAAACATTCATAGGAAAAATTGTAGCAGAATCTACCACCCAGGTCAGGAAAGAGAGTACCCCCCACCCCGCAGGCCCCTCCCTGACCAAATTCCCTTTATTCTGTCCAGTCCAAGTCACTTTTCGTCTTGTTAAAAAATAATTTTCTTTTCCCCTTTCGCTCATGCCTCTGGGTTGTCTCCAGCCTTTTTGCTCTGCCTGCGCCTGTCATTTCACTAAGGTTCTGAGTGACACGTCATTCACAGGAGAGAAGTGAAATAAAGTGGTTCAGCAGAACAGGGATGCGTGTGTGCGTGCATGTGTGTGTGTGTGTCCCTGCACCTTCTACCTTTCTGGAGAGCAGCAAACCAGATGCCTTGTGAGAAATGTCTTAAACCGAAAGAACAGAAAGGACAAGTGGACTGATGGCAGAGGGTCTGGGGAACATTTGGACGGTCTGTTTCTCCCCAAGACAGCTCAGAACTAAGAGTTTGCCACCAGCAGGGGACATCACAGCAGCTAGACCTTTGCTCACCACACAGCCTATAATTTCTCTTCTTCCAGATTCATCCCTACCTTGGGATTTCTACCTTCCTCAATTGACAATCAGGTCTCAATTTAAATGTTTCCTCCTCAAAGAGGCCTTCCCTGTCCATCATCTCACTCGCTCATTCTCTTCTAATACTCTATTTTAATAATCTTCATTATCAGCACCTGAAACAATTTTATTTACTTGTTTACATGTCTGGTTTTTTTTTTTCCTGGACACCACAGTAATAAACAATATGGGTTCAGAATCTAAACAGGGTTAGAATACCAGCTACCTCATTGACTAACTGTGTGACCTTGGACAAACTGTTTAACCTCTCTGGGCCTCTAAGTCATCATCCATAAAATGGGAATGTAGGATTGATTAAAATGGGAATTTATAGGATCATTAGGTGAAGCCAATGAGTTAATGTATGTCAAGTCTTCTGCAAAGCCTGACCCGTAAGTACTATTAAACTGTTAGCTATTATCAGCAATCTTAATAATGATCATTGTTGTGATTACCATCCTATCTTCCCTCTAGAATGTAAGCAACTTGATGGCACAGTTTTTAATCTGTTGTTTACTGCTGAATCCCCAGTGCCTGAGAAGAGTACCTGGTACATATACCTAAAAATATACTGAATAAATATTTCCCGAGAAACATGTCTTTGAAACCCCATCTCGACCCTACCTTTGAGTGCAGGAGAGAGCCAAATAAACAAATCATTACAGTGTGGCTGGTACAGTGCAAAAACAGTCTGAGTTAGATGTGTAGGAGTACAGAGGAGGAGGCAATTAATTCCTTCTCAGAGTGTCAGGGAAGTGTCCATGGAGGAGATCAGCTCTGTAGTCTGGAAGGTCTGTAACCCTGGAGAAGCAGGACAGCAGTGCATTCCCTAACAGCCCTGGGGCACAGAGGGGGTGCAGGCAGCTGGTGTCAGAAGGGCAACTTGGGAGAGAGGCTTGGGGAGACTGCTAGACTAGCTTAGGGAGGGTCTCCTGTTTGTCATGCTGAGACATTTGGGTTTTATTCTGACAGTAGTGGGGAGCCATTGGAGAATTACAACAAGGGGAGAAGCATAATCAAATTGATCATTTTGAAGATCGCCCTAGCTGCAGGGAGGAGACTGGACTGTCTAGGCTTTAAGAGAGGAAACAGGGAGACAGGAGCGTTGGGGAACTCTAGGTGAGAAGACTGGGATCCTGATGAAAGAGCAGTGGTGTGGGAGGCAGCAGGGTGGTGGGGGAGGATGACTTTGAGAAACCACGAGGAGGCCTTGGGGATTGATTGGATGTGGTGGGCTGTGTGAGAGAAAGTGGAGCCCAGGACAACCCGATTTCTTAATTATGCCTCTGGGGGGTTGGGTGAGCCTTTAATCAAAGTGGGGAATTTGGAGAGGGGGATCGTTTTATGTGTGAAATTGGTAAACAATGAGTTCCCCTTTTGGCCATTTTAATCTTGGCATGATCAAAGCCAAGACCTGTGCTAGGAAAGGGTGTTGACCTTTGTTGAGCATCTATCACGTACCTAGAACGGTGTTGGAACCATATACAGTTTATCTTGCCTAACATTCAGAACAACACTTGGAGAGATGGGGTATTATTACTTCTTATTTCCTAAATGAAGAAGCCGAGGCTCAGAGAGGTAATATGCCCTCCTTTACACATAGTTAACAATAGTTAGCAGACCAGTTTGAGTAAACAAGACTGAAGGAAGTTCCTACAAGAGAAGGATTAGAAAATAAAGTAATAAAGATAATTTGGGGGCAGATCATAGAAAACTTTGAATGAAAATAGTAACCACTCCACAGGGTTCTGGCGAAAATCAGATGAGAGAAAGCTTGTAAAACATTTTGTAAATTCTAAGATGCTGAGAAATTATGAGGAGTTCAAATTGTGGCCCAACCGCATTGCAATGAATAATAATAAGATAATAATAATGAGCGAATTATAATGCTTAAATCTGTAATTATTATTATTTTTTTTATTTATTTGACAGACAGAGACCACAAGTAGGCAGAGAAGCAGGCAGAGAGAGAGGAGGAAGCAGGCTCCCGGCCAAGCAGAGAGCCCAATGCGGGACTCGATCCCAGGACCCTGAGATCATGACCCGAGCCAAAGGCAGAGGCTTTAACCCACTGAGCCACCCAGGCGCCCCTAAATCTGTAATTATTAAACACAGTTCAATCATGATGCCTTCCTCCCTTTCTTCTTACCAATAGGTCCACAAAAGAATCTTTAACCCAGAGCAGCGACTTTTCTTTCTCCCCACCACACAAGCAATACGTCTGATTTGAAGGAAAGCTCTCACAAGGAAAGATGATAATGTCATAGTGATGAGAAGAAAGAAAGAGGTTTGAACATCAAACACACCTAGCTGGTCCTAACTGCTGTGTCCTCACACTTTGGAGTGAAACCTTAAAGATAATTTCCTTGGTTACTTCCACTGTCATGCAGAAACTCAAAAATAGTGGGATAAAATGACCAGGCCTCTCACCTGCAGATTGTTTGCAGGTGAACCAAGAGCTGCAAATGCTTTGGGCAGGCTGTCACAGTCCATGAGGTGTCCCTCAAACATAAATCAAAGTAAGCTGCACGTGCCCTCCTTGACTTTAGATTTCAGAAATACACATCCAGAGGCTCTTGGGCTGCTTGGCATCATTCCCTCCATGGTCCTTCTCTTCATGTCTCTAGCTCCTCTTATCTCATGCCTCTGCTCTTTATCTACATTTCCTGTCACTACGCTCCAGCCTCTGGACCAGCACTGTCCAAAAGAAACATGCAATTTCAACTGTTCTGATAGCCACATGAAAAAGTGAAAAGGATGGAGTGAAACTTAACATATTTTGCTGAACCTAAGATATCCAGAACAGTATCATTTTAGCATGTAATCAGTATTAAAAATTATTGGTGACATGTTTTGCATTCTTTATTTTCAGCCAAGTTTTCAAAATTCAGTATGCATTTTATACTTAGAGCCCACATCTCAAGTGCTCAGGAGCCACACGTGGCCAGTGGCTACCGTGCTGGGAGGACAGTGCAGATTAGAAAGCAGTCTCATGAGGTTTCGAATTGCCCACTCCCTTGCTCAGCCCTGCGTTCCCGACATCTTTGCATTCCATGTGGGTTCCAGGAAAAGGAATGATAGAACTGGGTGTTGAAGATTCCACGCTGCCACGATGTTAGCCAACTTTACCTCCTTCTGCATACATATCAAAGATTTGAAAAGAGCTCAGTCTGGGTCCTTATTGGCTAGCAGATGCTACCCACCACAGCCCTCCTCAGAAGCATAACTGAGTAGCCTATCTTCACTCCCAAAGAGAAAAGGCTTTAACCCACCACCATTCACCACATGCCCTTAGGCCTGGACGTGGCAGTGGATACTTCTGAACAGAAAAGAAAAAGGCAGCCCCTCAGTCCAGCTGCATGATCTTTTAACACAGAAAACAAAGAAGGGCTAAGGGAGGATTTTTAACAGAAAGGAAATATCCTTGAGGACGGTCCCCAGAGTGAGCTTTTGGGGCTAAGGAATCAAACGAACTGGATTCTGGGGACGTTCCTCTTGACCTGAGAGCAAGTATGGCATGACTTGAGGCAAGTCATTTTACTCTCATGCCTGATATCCACCACCTCCATGGTGGCGTGGGACCACCCAAGCTACCAGTGACGTGTGGGGTGGACAGATGTCTCCAACCAAGTGAAGACCAATGAATAGTGTGGTTGTTCTCTCACAGAACCTATGATTTGCTATGAACTTTTCTCTAGGAGACGGGGTTCCCTGCTGGAGCAAATGGTGTGGCTGGCCGGTCACAGCCGTCTCCTGGTGGTCTACAGCCCAGGGCCCTTCCTTGAAGCTGGCCGGGCTGGCAGCCTGCCTCTCTCCTCTCCTGCTCAGCGGAGCAGCCACAGTGCCCCGTGGTAGGGCTGCAGGCCCTACCACGCCCCACCTGCTGCTTTTGGTGGCCTCCTCCCTTGTGACTGCTACAGCATATGTTTTATTAAAAGGGAAAGAGGAGGAGAGGCAAGAGGTTAGGTACATGGGCATGCTCAGGAATCTTAAGAATAAAAATCTCCTGCTCGGTGCTAAATGCCTAAGGGCTCTGGCATTTTGCCAGTTCCTACTAAACCCCAATAGGGACATTTGAGTGGGGAAGCTGGAAACGGAGGAAAGTCAAGCCTCTTAGGAGATTCTGATTTTAAAATATGAGATTTTCTCATGTTTTCTTGAAGCTTGCCTGGTTTTCTCCCGATATCTTCATCCAAAATTTTTGATATAATGTTGATAAGCTCCCTGACCTTGAGCAGTATTTTTCTCAGAATATATGGATTAAACTTGAGGGTGGGTGGGAGGCTAGGTGAATTTCAATGCCTAATGAGATATCCACGGCCCCAGAGTAGCTGCCTCTAGGCCGATACTAGCTTCAAATAATTAACCCAGGTGTATGGTATTTCCAGGATCCAGGTGGAGACATGACCCAGGGTAAACCCAAAGGCAATATCAAGCCTGGACATTCCCAGCATTGTCAACTAGGCTTCAGTTCCTATCTCTGTTAGCTGGAATCCTATTTCCATTTCTTCCTCTCTAAGCAAATCCCACCCTGCCACCACCCCACCCCCCTCCCACCCCCCCGTGTGTAACTCAAATTCTCCCTCCTTGGAATACTGATAGCTCTCCTCTGAACAAATCAATTGTGGATTAGTCAGGTCAGCCTCATGAATCTTTTGTATTAAACTGCTGTTGAGACTATGTTGCCATTCCTTTTCCCCAGATGTCAGCCTCCTTTCCTAACTAGACTGTAAGATCACTGAGGGCAAAGGCAAGATCTTCTAAGACTTTTAGCCTTCACAGCCCTTAGGTCAGGGCCAGAGGATAAGACTGGTGTCAGTGCAACCTCCCACTCCTGTAAAGCACAGAACAATTCAATGAAACTTCAGTTACTAAGATAAAATCATTTCTTAGAAGTTGGTGGAGTCTTGGGTGGGTCCAGGACTGCTGATCCCCAGACCCCACGCTATGGGACCCCAAAGACAGCAGTTCATCTTTCCAAGGTTCTGTGCCCTCTCTTTTCCAAGAAGGAGGATAAAACCATTTCGGCTCCACTTCGTAGGGTAATCAAAGACAAATGAGACAATAAGCTGTGTGAGGATTAATTAGATGAGCTCCCTGAAATGCTCTCAACCCACTGGAAAAGGATGCCATTATAAAATGTATACAAGGTCTTCTTATTTAAGGGTAAGAGTTGAATCACCAGAAATGTATTGCACAGTGGGGAAAAGAGAACACTAACCAGGAAACCTCGGCACTAAGCATCCCAGTCAGCAGAAAGTGCCCACGCAGCTGTCTCAAGTCCCTCTAGATTACCTCTTGTTTGTGAGCTGGGGAGGGATTCTGGAGCACCGTCTCAGAAGGGATCTTTCTTATGTGATGCTCCCCGGTGACCAGCCCGTGCCTTGGGAAAGGCGATCAGAAGGAGTTGATGACGCAGGGATGTTCTCTGCCCTCTGGCCTTGCTCCGTAAACAACCTGTTACTAGGCCAGAATGGAACACCCAGAGGATGATCTTCCCCCATCCTTGAGCCTGGCCCAGTGCTGGCAGAGCAGGATCCCTCCTCCCTCCCCAGTCCTTCCTTCCTCTCCTCCTTCCTTGTGCCTACACTGCAGTGTACATCACTCCACTCTGGGAGACAAAGCCGGCCCCATTTTTTTTTTTTTTTTTTTTTTTGGAGAGGATGGAGAAGAGTCAAGGATGCTTCTGTCTTCTCCAGGGCTGCTGCCCAGCTGTCCAACCCTTGGGCTCCAGCCGCCCCCCCAGCAGGGAAGACCATGGTCTGACATTTGCTTCCTTTTCCTCAAGCTTTTCATGGTATCTGTGCTCTGCGCCTACTCAGATCATATCCCTCCTCAAGAAGCAGGGCATGCATCCTTCCCCAGAGTAAGCAGCAGCTACGATATTGATAAGATTTCAGGATCGTTGTGGCAGCCTTGCTTGGTCATGTCCCCAGGGCTGCAAAGCAACTTACTGTGAGTGAGAGGAAACTCTGGAGGGTCCTGCTTTAAACAAATAACACACACACACACACACACACACACACTCCTCTCTCTCTCTCTCTCTCTGTGAAATCAAGAGGGAAAACACACAAACTCCAGCATCACTTTGTTCTTGCCTGATGTCATCAGACTGCCCCCCAGGGGATTCTGTAAAATACTTTAGCTGCTTGGTGAATACTGGCATTATATGCATTCTAGAGAACACGGTCAGAAAGAGTGTCCCTTCCACAAGCACATGTCTGAAGAAGGACAGAGGCAGAAATACTTGACTTATAATAAACCTTTTATCCTCCTGATTGGTCGACGCTGACATATCATTATTCCTGCTGAATAAGACCCCAGATTATCCAGCCGTAAGCATTGTTCGTTATAATTGCCATTCTTTTAAGAAAACATTTGTTCCTGCTCAGGGCACCCGGCTGCCAGGGCTAGGAAGAGCACACACACAGTTCTTTACAGAGGGGTCTGTTCAATCATGTTACAGTGCATTAGCTTGATTATTAGTTAATATTTGGCTTAGGTCTATATACCCTGGATAAATAGGTACCATGCAGAAGGACTGCTGGGTGAGGGAAAAGTCCTCTGGGCTGGACCACCAGCTCCCAAGTTCACGCTCCCGCTAGGAAGGAACACTCCAGGGGCCTAGGCAGAGAGCTGCACATGCGTGGTCTTTCGGTCAGCAGCCTGCTTCTTGCATACATCTGTAGAGCCCAGGCACACACACAAACACACACACACATACCACAGGCGGTATTGGACTGGGGGCCCAGATGATCACAGAACCAGCGAGAGGGATCGCTATAGAACCTCAGCACGCCCCTCCTTCCAGCACGGCACCCTTCTCCCCAGTGTCTCCGGCGTGCTGCCGGGCTCAACTGGATCAATGGGGCTCTGCCACCACCCTGGGGAGTCTATGAGCAACCCACAGGGTTCACTCTCCAGAAATTTTTTTTTTTTCCTCTTGGCTGCATGTGCCTGGGAGAAGGAAGACAGGCTTCTACGGACACGCCACAGAGCTCTAGGAGCATGTGAATGTAGCTCTATGGCCATGTGAATATGAACGCATCATGTATCACACCCTCAGCTCTTGGGGGCCCTTATCAAACATAGGCAACAGCCTACAGTTCAGTCCAGCCGCCACCGGGCGGGCAAAAGTCCTCGTCATCTTCTGCAATTACCCAGCCGGATTGAATTTTCTGAGGCTAATGGGAGTTGCACTAACTTTGAGGACTTAAACCAGGCAAAAGCAATATAGGTCAGGCAACGTGCCCAAGCCGAGCAGCACCAGGAGGCAATAACAGGGCGATCTCTCCCTGAACCCTGAAGTCCACTGCTCAGCTCCCCAAGGCAGAAACTAAGACCTGGGATCATTCCCTCTGCCTGCCCCTGCCAGGCACCTGGGCAAGAGGGTTGCAGGAGGGCGAAATGATCCCCTTCCCCAGGGACACACCAAAGGATAACGAAAAGGGGAGAGAGAAATCTCACTCCAACCCTGCACTGTTACCTTGAATCCTTGCAAGAGCCCTCCTTGCGGTATCAGCTGCTCCCCAAACCTCCACCGACTGGGAGGAGACTCCTAAAACATTCCAGGTTTTTGTGCAACATCTCCAGTGGCAGCTTTCCAAAGTTTTTACTTCATGATTTCTTGTGGCTCCTTCTCATTTGGGGAAACGCGAATGCCTCCCCCTCAGCGTGTGAGAGGGAGCGGATGTCTCTTCAAATTCGCTTGCTCCCCGCTTTGCTGCTGGGGCTGCTGCCGCCGCCGCCGGCGTTAGACCACTTGCCTGCTGTCTTCCTGCTGAGCAGCGAGGGTCCCCGTCACCCAAAGCATGCTTGAAGTGGGGCTTCGGCGCCAGGCCGGGGCGCACGAGGGTGGAGAGGGAAGGAAAGTGCCAAGCCCAGATGGGGGAGTCCCCTGTCCCTCCACGGAAAAGACACCCAAGATCTTGCTTTCCTTCCAACTCTGAAGAGGCTCACCCGCCCTGTCTCTGTCTCTCCCAAAAATCACTGCCTTGCACTTGGGCGAAGACAGTTCCTAGGGCTCCACGGCTCTCCCGGCTGCCTGCAGACCTGCCCCGAGCTCGCACCGTACCGCAGGTGCACGTCCCCAGGCAAGTGTTAACGGGAACCTCCGAGCTCAGCGGAGGCGCTGCCAGAGCAGCCGCGAGCAGCTTCCGAGGCAGGCGGCTTCCATCCCAGGGCTGCAGCCCGACGCGTCCCTGCTCCGACTCCGCGCTCCGTACCTAAGCGGTGTCACCTGCAGACTCCGACACCAGATGAGTGTCTTAAGATCACAATGCTGCCCTGCCAGCCCCTCGCCTCCTTTCTTATGCACGTAGGTTGGCAGCCAATGAGACACAGCGCCACACTCCCCGCAGGTGCCCATTGGCTGGGCGGCTTGGCAGGGGCGGGCTCGGAGTCTCACCGGCTGTCTCCTTTGGTTAGCTGGCTGGCTGGGGTACCAGCTCGGTTAACCCTCCCGGCTTTGCAGCAGGGACTTTTTGGTGCGGATTACGAAGCCTCGGATAAATTCACGGCTGGGGACTTGGAGGGTGTTAAGAAGGCTGACGAACAGGAAGAAGCTGGGAGCTAATTACATTTCCTCCTAATCTTCCTGAGTTAACAATAATCATTTGTCCCAGACCATTTTGTTTGCTTGCTTAACTAGAACTCCCAGAGATAGGGACCAATTTGAGCCTTTTTCCTTCTAATTTGAGGTTTTATTCGGTTGTTTTGTGCATGTTCGCCTCTTGGTCTTGAATTGCTTAATTAGAAATGAGCCCCCAAGTGAGAAATACTCATATCAGAGTGCACGCGCCCGCGCGCACACACACACACACACACACACACACACACACACACACCCCAGAGATACAGGAGAGAAGAAAAAGCAGGAACTCAGTAAGAAGAGGAGAGAGAGACTCTCAACAGCGAAATCAAGAAACGTTCTGTCCCCAAAACGAGGATTGTGAAGACAAAGGCATAGAGGAGAACTTTGGGTTTCTGGGGAGAGATTAAAGGGGAAAAATGTCCTGCTTCCAAAAAAGGGAATTGTTTTGCCTGTGGTGCTGTCCTTCTGTGTGTCTCTTTTTGCTTCAGTGTGTGTCAGGAAGAGGGACTGTTGATCTCCATTTGGTTTTTAAAGGAAGACTAGAGAAATCAGAACAGGACCAGCCTTGTTTCTGTGAAGCAGGTGCTGTTGCTGAGCCTGTGAATGGAGAGGAGGGGCGGGGGAGGAAAGGGTAAGGAAAAAAATCTTAACTTTGGATCAAAGAGTGTGAAATATATTCTTGATGTCCTAATGAGGATGCACAACTGAATTATGTCCAGCTAACTAACATACTACACTAAATTTGGGCAAGAGCACAAGAGAGTAATAGTTGAAGAAAAATCCAATCAACAGAACTAGGAGCTGATGCTGGCAAAGGAATTTGGGGAGTTCACACTAAAATATGGAGGAAATATGGAGAGAAGACACTAAAATAAGTTCACACTAAAATATGGAGAAAATATGGAGAGAAGAAATACATAGAAAGGGAGAGAAGTGTTGATTTGGCTTTCTTGAATGGAGAGCAAAATCAAAGATTGTTTTGTAAAAAACTAGAAAAAAAATAAAAGAAAGCAGAGGTTTAATGAATACCCAAGTAGTATACATCAGGATTTGCTAAAAAGCATTAAGGAGCCAGATGTTCTGAATGAATGGGGAAAAATTAGAACAACTCTTCCCATACACACCCTTAGCCCCACCCATCCTGTCACTTTCACCTCCTCTGTATCTTATTATACAGACCTGTATCTTGACCTTCATACTGTAGGTATGGAGTTCTAAGTCATGTTAAAAAATTGGGGTGCCTGGGTGGCTCAGTGGGTTGGAGCCTCTGCCTTTCGCTCCAGTCACGATCCCAGGGTCCCGGGATTGAGCCCTGCATCGTGCTCAGCGGGGAGCTTGCTCACCCTCCCGCGCCCCCCTCCCCGCTTGCCTCTCTGCCTACTTGTGATTTCTGTCTGTCAAGTAAACAAATAAAATCTTTAAAAAAAATTAATGAGGTATTGTATACATTAAAAATTCCACAATTGTACAGTCTGATGAATTTTTGCCTATCTATGCCTCCATGTAACCACTACCCACATCATTTCCAGCACCCCAACCCCAGAAGCTTATCTGCCCTTCTCAGTCAAAATTCCCCACTCTCCAGAGATAGCCGCTATTTTGACTTCCATCATCAAAGATTAATGTTAGCTGTTCTTGAAGTTCATAAATAGCATATACACACTTCTGTGTCTGCTTGCTTTTGCTTATCCTTTGGTCAGTGAGATTCATCCATGTCACTACATGTTTATTGTTGTGCAGTACTCCAGGGCATGACTCTAAATCATTGATCTATTTTCCTATTGATGCACTTTTGGTTTTTTCTTTCCTTCTTTTTTTTGTCTATTCAAAATAAACCTGCTATGAATGTTCTTATATATTGCTTCTGGAGAACACATGCAATCATTTATCCTTGGTATACACCAAGGAGCGTAAATCCCTTAATTTGCTTCTGGCTACTACAAGGAGAACAATCTCATGAAGGAGATTCTGAAGCCTACTTTCTAGCTGAAATAATTGAATAAAGGGATAATGTTAAAGGCTATCATTAGATAACACCAACTCAATGTGTCCGATCTTTTCCATAGTCTCATTTTCTTCTGACAACTACTCTATAATTGTTTCTATTTTTCAAATTAAGAATCTCAAATACAAGACATGGTGGCAGGAAGTGGCTCTTGGCCTTTTAAGGTGGAGCATGCGTGTGTCTTAGTGCTCCATGAAAGGGCGATGAGACAAGGATGTGCTAGAAGGACCCACCCTGTAGATGAGGCTGAAGATTGGTCTGTTCCCCACCTGGGGAATACAAAGCAGTGCCTCACAGGTGGACAGAATAGCCTGAGAGGACTGGAAATGGAAAATGGGTTTTAATTGGATTGGTGTGTATATATGTGTCTTCAGGGGAAGGGGATAGATTAGAGATGAGAGAATCACCTATCTGTAGCCTGTGAGGTGGGCAGAGATCACAGACTCTATTCCACTGATGGGGATACTGAAGATAAGAGTGGTCTAATCTCTGGGTGCCTGGGTGGCTTAGTCGATTAAGAATCTGATTCTTGATTTTGGCCCATGTCATGATCTCAGGGTCTTGAGACTGAGCCCTATGTGGGGCTCTGAGCTGGGTGTGGAGCCTGGTTAAGATTCTCCCTCTCCCTCTCCTCCCACCCCCTTCCCCGCACATGTGATGTGTGCTCTCTCTCTCTCTCTCAAAAAAAAAAAAAAAAAAAAAAAAGATCCAATCTCACTTCCAAATAAGCAAAGTAAGGAGTTGAGACTTGCATCCAAACCTGTAATTTGCAAGTATATCATGTGGCCTATACACAAAGGCAATGTTTGAGATGGGTACAAATTTCTCCCAGTTCCATTTAAATGTAAAACATCACACAGTACAGATGTTTTAGCTTCTGTGAACTTCAACCTTTCCCCCATCTCTAGGTATTTAATTCCCTAAGAGGAGGCCCTGTGGCATTATCTGTGTTTACAGGAATTCTGTGCCCTGGCAACATAGGACCTCTTTTTATCTGTACAGTTCTTTTGTCTGATCTTCCTATAGAGAAAGAGGTCTATAAAGGCTTGAGACAACAACATCCAACTATTTCCAAATCAATATACATTTTTCAATGACCATTTAATCCATGCATGTTTCCTTTTAAATCTGAATAAGAAAGCATGTAAAAATGACCACAGATAGGCAAAGAATACTAGATATTGACTTATTAGAAAATCAACTCCAGGGACATCTGGGTGTTTCAGTCTGTTGGGCATCTGCCTTTGGCTTGGGTTATGGTCTCAAAGTCCTGGGATCAAGCCCCCTGTTTGGCTCCCTGCTTGGCGGGAAGCCTGCTTCTCCCTCTGCAGCTCCCCCTGCTTGTGCTCTCTCTCTCTCTCATATACGTTCTTTCTCTCAAATAAAATAAAAAAAAGAAAACCAACCCCAAATCGTTCACCTGAGTTTTCTAAAATGACTCAACACTTCAGAAAATTAAAGATTTCAAAGTAATTGCAGATTATATGCTACTCAAAAGCAGGAGAATTTTTCCTGTCCTTGCCTAGCCTAATGTCCAGCATATGGTTGGTACCCAAATGTTTACTGAATGAATGACTGTGATCCATAAATTCTGATGATAATTCATGGGTGCACCTAAATGGACCATAACTGTGCAGTGGAAAGAGCATTAGTCAAAGAAGCCTTGTTTAGGTCTTAGCTTGTTGATCTTGGGTAAATCACCTCACTCTTTCACTGGCCTTAATTTCAGCATCTGTAAAATGAGAGATTGGACTAATAGGTAATCTAGTAGTCATGTGCCATTTTTCTCGCATTCTACAAGTAAGTATGTTTTCCTGGCATCTATTCTAATCTTTCTATGGTAAACTTTGCATAACTAAGTTTAATACTGTCCTTTATGCTAGGGAGAGCAGGAAAAAAAGTTCCCTGGGGTCTTTCTCTCCTTCAGTACCTCCTAGGGGAGTAATGGAAATAAGAATGAGTTTTAGGGGGCGCCTGGGTGGCTCAGTGGGCTAGAGCCGCTGCCTTCGGCTCGGGTCATGATCCCAGGGTGCCTTCGGCTCGGGTCATGATCCCAGGGTCGTGGGATCGAGCCCCATATCGGGCTCTCTGCTCTGCGGACAGCCTGCTTCCTCCTCTCTCTCCGCCTCTCTGCCTACTTGTGATCTCTGTCTGTCAAATAAATAAATAAAATCTTAAAAAAAAAAAAAGAATGAGTTTTAGGAAGGTCATTGGCTAAAAAAATTTTTTTGCAGTGGTTTGCAATGCTCCATGGTAATCTACCTTTGGGTTAGTTCTCAGGTACACCAGATTCAAAAGACAACTTGTAAAAGCATTTTTTGTTCTCTTTTTCATATTAAACAGGTCTTCCACTCCTTAAACATGGCTCATTTTCTCTATCTCCATCCATCAACTAGAGTAACCTTGTGAAATATAAGGCAAAAGCACTTTTTTTCTTTTAAAGGACATCTGTTCACATATGCCAATAAATTAACACCAGGTACCATGAGAATGAAATTGTTTCTAAAATGGGGTGGAGGTCCTCTTTGGAAAGTGTGGTGCATTAAATTCTTAGAGAGTAGGAACTACCTATATGAGACAGCACTTCATATTTAAATCAGCATTGAATAAATGTTGGAAGGACAAACTTTTAAATAAATTATTGGTAATCATAAGAGAGAAAGTTCAGTAAAACATCAGATTCCAGCACACACAAACCACTTTTCTGCTATGGTTTATTGCACATTGTCATCGTTTTGTTAAGGCAACACTGCCCAGCTCTAGTGGTAACAAAATTTACATGGGTTATTGTTACTGTCTATACTCATCTACTTCTGATGGGGCTGGGGCTGACTTGGCCAGTATCCAAAGATACTCTTATTCTTTTCCTGTTTATTAGGGGTGCTTAGACACTTCAGGTTTTTTGTTTATTTTCTTTCCCTTTCCACATTTTCTCCCGTCTCTGTTATATTTACTAGATTCTCTAAAATCAAAGGCTCACTATTTCTTCCAGCTAGTTTTACCTTTACTATCAATTATAGCATTCCCCACATCATCTTTATATCGGTTACCTTTGATAACATTTGTAACAGAAATGAAACAAAGAGCAGAAAAAAAGTTGCCAATAAAACTTCTGATCTCCTGCTTCACTGCCCACCGTGCATTGGTTTTGTTTGCAGTCCACATCTACCTCTTGATCTATCTATACCTACAAGCCAAACATTTCCTCTAAATATTTCTGCAAAATTAATGCTGAGTAAAAATATATACATCCATTTTTCTCAGCATCTGTTTATCCAACACACATATGCAAAACTAGTGGGTAAAAAAGACAAGAATGGGACCACCTAATCCACAAAATCATGGGGGGCTTATTTGCATCTAGAAAGACAACCCCCCCACACCTGTTCTCAGGAAGCGCCTTTTTAGGTGTGTGCGCCTGTATGCCCTTCCCAAGCCATCTGGGTGATGATGCGAGAGGGAAAATTTTGCATTGCAAAGACCGATTTTTTAAAAATGCTGTGCAGGTAGTTCCTAGTCAAAAGCGTGCTCCTGCTGGGGGAGGCGAAGGAGGAGAAAGGCAGCAGCACCGGCAGCCTGCTGGGGGCTGACCTGATTCCCTAGAATCCTCAGCTCCCTTCCTCTCTCCTCCGACGTCCTTCCTTCCCTTCTCTCCTTCCCCCCCTTCCCTTCCCCATCGAAGCAGCTGCGAAGAACAAAGAACGCGGGCGCTCGGGGAAGCAGCGCGCAAGCCCCGCGCAGTGCGCGCGGCGTCTGGCTCCTCCGAGCGGGGCTCTCCCGGCTCCACGTCCCTCCGCAGTCGCCCCCGCCTCCCGCGCTCGCTAGCTCCCGCCCGCTCGCCGCCTCCCCCACCTTCGCGGCGCCGGAGGAAGGCGGCCGGGGCTCAAGATGGCTTTAGCCGGGCTCTGCGCCCTGCTCGCCTGCTGCTGGGGGCCGGCGGCGGTGATGGCCACGGCCGCCGGCGACGTAGACCCATCCAAGGAGCTGGAGTGCAAGCTCAAGAGCATCACGGTGTCGGCGCTGCCCTTCCTGCGCGAGAACGACCTGAGCATCATGCACAGCCCCTCGGCCTCCGAGCCCAAGCTCCTCTTCTCGGTGCGCAACGACTTCCCCGGAGAGATGGTCGTGGTGGACGACCTGGAAAACACGGAGCTGCCCTACTTCGTGCTGGGTGAGTCCCGGGGGAGGTCGAGGCAGCGCGGCGCCCCCACCCCCCCACCGCGGCTTGCTCCACACACCCACTGGCCGCCGACCTCCCCTCCCCCACTCCTACCTCCCCGGATCCGCCCCACGCCCAGCCCGCCCTCCCCACCCACCTGCCGGCCGGCCCCTTGGTGCCCCCGACTTCTCCCCTAATCCGAAATGGATGCCGGGCCCTCGACCTCCCAGCCGCCCGCCTTGCCCCACAGGAGCAGGCTGCAGGAGTCTCTCTGAAACCTTTCCCGGCCTTGACCTCCCCGCTTTCCTTCAGAAGCACACTGACAGCACTTGTCTGCGACCGGCCCAGCTCCCATAAGCCCTGTCCCCACTGCCTGGCCACATGCTCCGTTCTTTGCTTCACAGCCCCAGACACCCACTCGCGCAGCGGTTCCCGGGGGCAGTTAGAAGCAGGTGTCCTGCCCGCCCCGTGGCGGGCATGTGCAAGCCACACTGCACCGGCTGGATCTCCAGCCTGCACTCTTGGAGAGGGCCCTGTATCTCTCACCGGGGACTGGCACTCTCTTTGGCCTTCCTGCACAACACTCAAGTTTTCTCTCCCCCTGGTGTCCAGTCTACCTTCACACTTACATGCAACAGTGTCCTATCCAGCCCGCTCCACATGCCCGGGTCACACCACAATGCCTTGGATAAAGAAATCACCCAACTGTAGTCTGTTCCTGTTGGTATCTCCTTTGTTCCCAACACTACCTTAGGTAGGCAAAGGCTTTCCTGCACACAGAATGATCTTCCTGGCTAAGAGACTCGCATCCCTTCCTTTATTTGTTTACATTTCTCTCTCTATTAATTTTCTTAGGCCACAAAACTCCTTCAGATCCTGGAACCTTCTAATCCACTTCTCGCACTGCCAGGCCGCAAAGATATTGTGCTGCTCCAGCACCTTGCAAGGCAGGACAGGTTCATGTGACTTTGTTAACCAAAATGTCCCTCACTTTTCCTGGTGCAGAGGTATCTCTCTCCCTCCTGTGCAAGCCCACCACGCAATCCATTTCTTTAGTGATGTTGTAAATCATCCTTATTTTGCCCATGAGAGAATTAAAAGATAACCCAATTCATAGTTACTCTCTACATCCAAAAACTGACAAACAACGAAACTGTCCAGGAGGCAGATGTCCCATCTACTTAATGTCCTGCCAACTGGAATTCACTTTGTAGGAACACGGCTTCCTGATGGCCATACGTAGGTTAGAGCCACATATGGAATGTCCTCTAACACCTCCCCGGTGCTCTTTATCTACAAGAGATCTCTTCACATTGCAAACATTAAGATGTGGGTGAGTAAACCCCTACCTTCCAATCCTTGTGGAAAAGCGATTTCAAAAATTGCCTTGTCCTTCAAAAAGTTGGTTTGCGGTTCCTGGAGTGCGGCTTAGTTGACCCCGTTAAGTGCAGCCTACACACTTGATGGCATTACTTATTTTTGCATTAGAAACATAACCAATACCATAATAAAAACCGGGAGCTGGCTGGGAACGGGGACACTGTGGATATGCGTCTCATTAAAATGTGCAATTGCTGGGTTATTCAGTGGATGTAAATTTTGTGTGGAAGTCATGCTGATGTGCAAGTACAATCTGTTCCTCGTAATACACAAGAATGGGTATAGGGAATTATGTGTTTCTAAAGAGCCTGTTTGGGGCCATACACGTGGTGTTTACCATACAGGAGGAGGGCTGTGTGTGGTGCATGAAAAAAAGGGAAATTGGACTAGCGGGTCTTCAAAACCCCACTTCGTTTTTTGCAGCATCCCAAAACCGGGGCCTGAAGCCATGATGTGCCTGCTAGGATCCAGTGTGCACAGCAAAAGACCAGATGTTAAAGAATGGGGTTTCTGCACCTCTGTGTAGAGCTGCCCACTGCAGCACCCTGCTGGAGTTGCTATGGTAACCTCCTGCAACTTGGCATTTACATACAGGAACACTCTCCCTTCAGGGCCAGATGCATTTCCTAAATGCATTGATTGTGTACTTGCCACCCCCTCCCCCCAGTCACTGGGGGCAAGTTCAGACCCAGTATTCCCAGGGGGAATAGGAGTCACCATCAGCTTGGGTGGGGGAGGAGAACTTGGCAGAAACGTATAGTCCAAGTTCATGGAGCATAGACTCAAGTGTGTAGTTGCTCTCCTCTAAGTTAAGTTTTGTGATCTTGGATTCTGTCACTCATGTGACAGTAGTAAGGGCTGTAGTGACTTTGATTTGGAGATTTCCCTACTCTTATCTCTGGAACTTAGTTTGCTGAAGCCATTCTCCTGGAGAAATATGAATCCACCAGTCCTGGGAAATTGTTAATCATTTTCTTGCTCAGCCCTCGTAGGTACTCTTGGGAAAGAAAAGTTAAAAAAATAAAAGGCCCCTGCCCTCCAGTTCCCTCTAGTCAGTGGAAACACAGACTGAAATATTTGCAGGAGTTGTTAAGTAATATGGATGGTAAGGGACGTAGGAATTCTGAGGAAGGAATGACTTGCGTGGCAAGAGCCAACTCCATGGATGCCATAGGCTTGAGTAGGGACCTTGACTCAAATCAGGTACTTTGGTTTCCTTTTGTCTCCAAGGATCAAGTTCTCTCACTTCAGTGAGGCAAACAGGGGTCTTATCCTTTTGACTACAGACAGCTTCTCCAGCCTCACATCCCTGCAAGACTGCTGTGGCCTTTCAGGACTCTCTCGAGACTTTGCACATGCTGTTCCTTCTACCTAGAATACTCTTTTCCCCTTCTCCCCTTGGCAGCCATCTCTTCTTCCTTCTAAACCCTGCACACCAATCATGTCTCTATGAAGCCTTCCCACACTCCTGCCAAGGCACAAAAGTTATCCCATTCCTGTGCTCTTTGTGTGGATTAAAAAAAAAAAATCAAAACACAAATGAACAGAATTAAAGATGGATTCAATTTGGCGTGGCCCAGGGGGAGGCAAAGCCACTTGAAGTCATGGAACAAAGATAAGCAGACGGTGGGGCTGAGACTGCATATGGGATGGCATGCTGTGTGTATGGTGAGTACAGAGACTGGCCTCATGGTAGCAGAGCAGTCAGGGTGGGGCCTGGCTCTGTAGAGCTGGTTCTCTATGGAGAAGCCAGCCAGCGGAAGGCTGACTTGACCTAGAAAGCTGTGAAGCCTGACTCCCAGCATGGGTCCTGGCAGAGTGTTTCGTAGGATAATCCTGCAGGGAGTCGGAGGGGGCCCTCTTATCTCCTGTCCTCCTAAGTGAGTTTGCAAATTGTGATGCAAGGGCCATATGAGACTTTCAGTTGTGCTTTGTTTGCCTACACGTAATTTTAAAATGTTTTGAATTTGAATGTTTTCACTCAAGGCCTGCCATCTCGAGATTGTCATACTTCCATTCTCTTCCTGGCATTTCTCTGATAAACCAGATAATCTAAACCTGCTTTCGGAAGTGTTGCAAAATGCTACAGTATCCCAAAGTAGCAGCAATTTCCAATGTAAGACTTTTAAGTTCGCCGACCTGGGGACCAAAGAGAAGAGGCTTTAAAAGCAAGCAGAAGTGTTTTCTTTGGGGAGGTAGGGGGTGTCTTAAGGATTTCAACCCAGGAGGCACAGTGCTCATGGAAAAAGAACATAATGCTCAAATTGCAAGCAGAGAGTACAGGTTTATAAAAGCAAGGCCCACAAGGCCACAGAACTTGTTCTGAAAGAATTATGATTGGCCTGGACAGAGTTAACTGTAGATTACAGGGTTGGCTGTTTAGCTAACAGGTGTTACATTGGATTTCAGTCCAAAGTAGAAGGATGTGTTCCAGAGGTGGTGGGGTTGCAGCTGACAAGTTGCAACTGATGAGGGCAAAAGTTCATGGCTGTTCAGGAGAATTGAAACAAGTGCATGGGCCCTGCTTCCTCAATGTCCTCCCCACCCTATTTTGAACAATAGCAATGTTTATTTCACTTTGGGATTTTCCTTAAAAGGTCTTATTACCCTCTCAGGAGAATATAAAAGGTTTCCTAATTTGCCCGTGGAAATCTCATATCTCAACTAAAACTTTGTATCTCAGCTTTCAAAACAGTAGACATTCTTGCTTTGGAGGCACATTTGATTTTGAGACAATTGGTTAACCTGAAATGTAGCTTCTGCATTGAAGTGTGGTTTTCTGGGCTGTGAACGGAACAGATTTATCAGACTATTTGAAAAGGATGCTCCTGTTTCAGACCCAACCACAGAGCTTGTGCATGCGTAAAACCTAATGAAGAAAGCTGTTTCTCTTGAGCCTTGGTTAGTTTTAGCTGTCATGGCTTTTGACTGAAGAAGGTACTCCTGAAGATAAATCAATCAGCCTGTAGAGATGTAGTGAGTTCCCACATGCAAGGTGCTGTTTAAACTGTCTGGAGCAGCCCAGTGTGGTGGTTAAGAGAACAGACTTTGAAGACCGATGTGGTGTCAACTCCTGGCTCTCCACTTACTCCAACAGTGGAGAAAAGTAAGAATCAGAGAGGCTAAATAATTTACTCAGAGTCACACACCTAAGCATGGATGGATCCATCACTCAAACTCAGGTCAGTGTCACATTTAAACCTTTCTCTTAGTTACTATTTTATGCCTTGAAATTTCTCAAAATCTGTTCTTTTTCATGGTTGGATGAAAGAAGTCCTGGCAATGGTCAGACTAGGGAAAGGACACTAACCTAGTTTGGACAAAAGAATCCTTTATGATTTCTTTCTTTCTTCCTTTTTTTTTTTTTTTAAGATTTTATTTATTTATTTGACAGAGATCACAAGTAGGCATAGAGGCAGGCAGAGAGCCCAATTCAGGGCTCGATCCCAGGACCCTGGGATCATGACCTGAGCTGGAAAGCAGAGGCTTTAACCCCCTGAGCCACCCAGGCATCCCCTTTATGATTTCTATGTAAATGCCTTTTGGATATCCTTGCCCATTGAGTGATTTCTCACACTAGGCTTTAATGAAGAAGAGAAGGAACTTCGTCAAGAAATATTTGCCCGAGTAGGTGTACTTACCTAAGTAGAATTGGGGAATTCTTATTTATAGCACCTGGGTTTGGTAGTCATGTTCCTTGGTGTGTTATGGCACCCACAGTCCTGATGAACAGCCTGGGATACATGGGGAGGAAGATACATGTCCAGTGCTCTTCTTAGAAAGACCCCACAGAAATGCAAACTGAGGGGCACCTGGGTGTCTCAGTGGGTTAAAGCCTCTGCCTTCAGCTCAGGTCATGATCTCAGGGTCCTGGGATCGAGCCCTGAATCGGGCTCTCTGCTCAGAGAGGGGAAGCACGCTCCCCCTCTCTGCCTGCCTCTCTGCCTACTTGTGATCTCTGTCTGTAAATAAATAAATAAAATCTTAAAAAAAAAAAAGAAATACAAATTGAGAATCCCAGAAGAGGGCTCTACCGTTATATGGAGCCATCCAGAAGATGCTGTGGTTTTAGCTCCTTGTCCAAGGCCACTGCTTTATTGTTTTAAGTGGCCTTGTGCTTAGAATCCATCATCAGAGCCCAGGGGAGCTGCCTGAATAGAAGTTTCTGAACTTTTTAATTGGCTTCCAGCATAATTAATACGGGGCATAATTTTCAACCTTCCTATCAAAGGCGAGATTTTGCCCAATACGAAACAGCCCTATTTTTTTCCACAGGTCTCTCCATCTCCCCGTTTGAAAATAAGTGTAAAATTCGTTTCTTTTCCTTCCTTTTACTCTCTGTACTCTGCTGCTTAGGTTAACAGTAAGCAGATCTGTATACAGTGGCAGCTCATCCAAGACACGGGGTATGAATGGCAGCAATCTTAAAGTAGGGTCTTCTACACTTACACAATTCAGACTAGCAGAATGCACTCATTTATAACATTGAAAGGGTTATTATTTACTGTTTGTCTACAGAAATGTAGATTTTTACATCAAAGGCATTTTGAATGTAAGAATGATGAATTTTACAACACTTCAAATGCTCTTCTAAATATAGTGATAGGTTTGAATGCACGTCATTGGAGTTTTTGAAGGAAAAATAGAATACAAGCTAATTTCTTTATTTTTCTTTGTGGAGTAAAGATTGAGGGCTTGTTTTATAGAAAAAAATATATATTTACGGTTCTTTTTTTTTAAGGAATGTAATTAAACCCAAAAGGCTAGTAGTTTCTCAGATTAAGGCCAGTTTATGGGAACAGAACTTGGCATCCTTTCAGCAGGAACATGCCGAGTCTTTATTTCTCCACTTTTACACCAAGTTCAAATATATGCACGCAGATGGCAGAACAAGCTCTATTTTGAGCAATTTAATCTCTCAGGACAAGTTAAAGCCTATGGTAATTTCTGATGTACCATAATTTGGCTTCAGTCATCATGTGTTTATTAGAAATATGTAATAGTTATTATTTTATTTTTTGATCACATATATTTTAAAACTTTGAGAAAACATAATGAAGTGCCTCTATTGACTCCTGGGTTTCCAAGGAATACAATTTGTACAAATTAAATTGGTGCCAATGGTAATCTAAATTGATACGTGACAATTTTTATCAAGCAGTTCAGTATTACATAGTAAAGTTGACAGCATGCATGCCTCACAGCCCAGTGATTCCACATTTCGGTATTTATCACACAGGAGTTTTTTTATATGCATGTTGTTAACCTTAAAAATAAAAGTTATTTTACCAGCAAAAAATGGGTTTATTTGGGAAGGGCAGAGAATTACAGATGAGGAAGTACAAGCTATGGCAAAACCATAGGCAAGTCTAAGAAACAGAGGAGGGAAATGTTATCGTATGGAGAAGGAAGAAGTTGGGAGGCGTTGTTTTGAATGAAAGTCCTTTGGAAAAAAGCAAGAATTCAGGGTGATGACAATTTGTCATCAGCTGAGTTGCAAAGGCTAGTTGACTTCTTGTAGAAGATTCAGTTGCATCTTTTCCTTTTGGGACCTGTAATTGGTCATTCTTTCCTAGGGATGATTCTTTTGTTGGGGTTTGTAACTGACAGTTCTCCCTGTGATTGACACTGAGTGGTAGGGGACCCCCTTCTAGCCTCCCTAGTTCACCATAGTGAGGTTTCCCCATTATTAAGTTTTTGCACCACACATCGATATGTGTAGCAGTGTTAGTCATAGCAAAACTTGGAAACAACCCAATGTCCATTAACAGGAGGCTAGAAGGATGGGAGATGTTATAATCGTCCCCTGGAATGTTATCCAGCCCTGAGAATAAATGAGTTTCAGCCACATGATACCAACATGGATACATCTCACAATGGTAATGTTAAGTGAAGATAAACAACTAGCTGAAAAATACATACAGCACCGTTTCATTTATATAAAATTCAAAATAACAACACATTGTTTGAGGATATGTAGAGCTGTAAATTTTTTATGAGAAGCAAAGAAACAACACGAAAGAAAGGATGGGTATTACCTCTGGTGGAAAGGGAAGATAATGGAAGGGGGAGGGAAAGAAGAGGGGCTTCTGACATTCTGGCAGTATTTCATTTTTGTTTTACTTCCTTTTTTTAAAAATAAACTTAGTTTTTTTAAAAAAAGATTTTTATTTATTTATTTGACAGACAGAGATCACAAGTAGGCAGAAAGGCAGGCAGAGGGAGGGGGGAAGCAGGCTTCCTGCTGAGCAGAGAGTCCAACGCAGGGATACGGGGCTGGATCCCAGGACCCTGGGATCATGTCCTGAGCTGAAGGCAGAGGCTTTAACCTGCTGAGCCACCCAGGCGCCCCTAAGCTTTTTATAACAGACTTACAGAAAAATTGCAAAGATAGTACAGCATTCTTAAACCCCACACCCATTTTTTTCCTGTTACATTTTATATTGGTATGATACATTTATTACAATTAAAGAACCAATATTGATTTATTAGTATTAACTAAAGTCCATCCTTATTTAGATTTCCTTAGTTTTTACCTTGAGTCATCAAGTCAACTTAGACTCTTCTTGGCTGTGGCCGTTTTTCAAACTTGTTTTTGATGACCTCAACAGTTTTGAGAAGTATTGGTCAGTTATTTTGCAGGGTGTCCCTCAGCTGGGTTTTGTTTTCCTTTCCTCAAGATGAGATTTGGGCTATGAGTTTGGGGGAGGAATCCATTTTTGTCCAATGTCAAGGACATATTTGGTCAACATAACTTAGCATTGTTGCTGTTGACCTTGATCACCTGGCTGAAATAGAATTTATTATATTTTCCACCATACGTTACTCTTTTTCCCTTTCCATGCTGTGCTCTCTTATTTTATTTTATTTTTATTTTTTAAAGATTTTTATTTATTTATTTGACAGACAGAGATCACAAGCAGGCAGAGAGGCAGGCAGAGAGAGTAGAGGAAGCAGGCTCCCTGCTTGAGCAGAGAGCCCGATGTGGGCTCGATCCCAGGACCCCGGGATCATGCCCCGAGCCGAAGGCAGAGGCCCCAACCCACTGAGCCACCCGGGCGCCTCCATGCTGTGCTCTTTTAAAGAAGTCACTATGTATAGCTTATACTAAGGAGATGGGGAATTATGGTCCACCATTTAGACAGTAGGGTATCTATGTAAATTATTGAATTTGAATCATTGTACATGAGACAGTTGTCTCTTATCTCTCATTAATGTACTTATTTAATCATTTGTTTATATCATATGGACTCAAAAATACTTATTTTAGCCTTTAGGTTATAATCCAGTACTACTTTATTGATTTTATTGCTGAAATGGTTCCAACTTTGGCTAATGCGGAGTTCTGTCAGTTGGCCTCTGTGTCCCTTTGACATATCCTCATCAATGTGGGTGTTTCTTTTGTGGGTTTTTTTTTTTTTAACATTTTGTTATTCTCTGTCACTTCCTGCTCCAGTTTATTTTGCATATTGCCTACCCATCCTGCCCCCAGAGTTCTAGAATCAGCTTTCTCCAATTAGCACTGATTCTTTTCATTGGAGAATGGTGTTAGAAATCCAGATCTAGGCACTGTATTGTGTATATTTATTTATACTAGGGTGTTGTTGCTTCTGGGCTCTCTCAGCTGACAGAGCAAGGAAATACATGTGTGTATACTAAGTCATATGTGCACACATATCTATAGATATTTCTATATGTAACCATCTGTATCTTATTAAACCAAGCATGAATTCATGCTGATTTATCTGGCTGTAGTCCATTATCCAATTATCGTGATCTAATCCGTGGATCATTCTAACCTCCTCCTTTTGTTCACCCCAGACAGCAGTGAGAAATCTGGTTCTCACTATCGTCCATCCGCTTATTTAATTGCTCAATTCCACTATCCGTCTATAACAGTATCCGAATTGTTTACCCATACCCCAGGGGGGAAAACTTGATCAATCAGAATACAATTCGTGCAGACAGCATCTGTTCTCTTTAGTCTTACAAGGTCAGCCAGATGACTTAGGTCAGCACCTCCTCCCTTCTAGGGAGATTGTTTCACACATCTTTGTTGCACTTAGTATTTTGTCTCCTTCTGCGTTCCATCCTAGGATCACCCAGCCTCCTAAATGCGTTTTCTTTTAATTTTTGCACACATTAGGATGGGCTCTTTGTGTTCTCAAGTTCTGGGGTTTTTAATAACTGAAATGCATTGTGTCAAGTATCTACAAGTACAGCATCACACAGAGTAGTTTTCCTGCCCTACAAAATCTCTTGCCCTCCCCCCATCTCCCCCTCCCCTCCTGCGTCCAAACTGGCAACCACACATCTTTACTGTGGCCACAGTTCTGCCTTCTTTAGAGTGTTATACAGTTAGCATCTTACAGTATGTACCCTGTACCCTTTTCAGACTTGCCTCTTTTCACCTCGCATTATGCATTTACAACTCACCCACGTTGCTCTCTCTCCCTTTTTTCTTTTTTCTTTCTTTCTTTTTTTTTTTTTTTTTGCTTTTTTTTTTTTTTTTTTTTTTTTCTTTATTTTTTTTTTTTGGCTTAATAGCTCATTCGTTTTTATTGCTGAATAATATTCTGCTGTATGAATATACCACAGTTTGTTGACCTGTTCACCTGTGGAAGAACATTTGGTTGCTTCCAGTTTTGGGCAGTTATGAATAAAAGTGCCGTAAATATTAGCATATGGGTTTTGGTGTGCTCTTTTTGTTCTGTTGCAATTTCAGTGCAGAGGTGTGAGTTCATCAGACTCCTCAATTCACAATACATTTTGTCATAGGCTTTATGAAAACCCTCCTCCTTTCAGTACTTCATGTGTTTAGCTGTTTGTTTCTCTTTATTGCTACTCCCAGTTCCCACCTACCCTTCCCCATAGGCAACCATGCTAATTTCCCTAATGTTTATCTTTTTTAGGGGGTACGTGTTCTTACAACACACGAATAGTCTTGTGTTCATGTATTTTGACCTTAACTAAACGGTGATGTACTACAACATACTGATTCTTTGTTCTGTCACCCCTATATTTTTAAGACCTACTCATGTTACTAAGTGCAAATAGAGCCTCACATTGTCCAACGGAGCTTTCTGTAATAATGATAGTGTTCTACCTCTGTCTTAGGCAGTATGGAATTCCCTAGCCACCTGTGGCCTTTCAGCACTTGAAATGTAGCTAGTGCAAATGAAGAGATGAATTTTTTACTTTTTAAGAAAATTTGGCTAATTGACATTGAAGTAACCTCATGTGGCTGATGGCTGCCATATTGAATAGTCCCTGTGTGGAACATTTCCATCATTGCTGCAGAAAGTTTATTGGGTAGTACAGGTGTAGCCCATTGGCTCTGATTGCCGAGGAGCCCTTTGTGATTGGCATCGGCCACATTTACCAGTCTTTTCAGAGATGGATATGGGGTCACCTCCAGATCCTCGTCACTATAAATAACGCCGCAGTTATCATCTTTGTGCATGTTTCCTTGGGGACTATGGTTAAAATTTCTCTGGGTTATATAAGCAGGAGTAGAATTGCTGCTTCATAAAGATTATGTATTTATTTTGACTAATACTGTCAAATTGTGCTCAGAATGGCTGTAGTCGTTTGCATGCCCATCAGAAGTATTTGAGGGGGGCGCCTGGGTGGCTCAGTGGGTTAAAGCCTCTGCCGTCAGCTCAGGTCATGATTCCAGGGTCCTGGGATCGAGCCCCACATCAGGCTCTCTCCTCAGCAGAGAGCCTGCTTACCCCCCTCTCTCTGTGCCTGCCTCTCTGCCTACTTGTGATCTCTGTCAAATAAATAAATTAAAAAAAAAAAAAAGAAGTATTTGAGGGTTCTAAACGCCAATACCCCCACCAAAACTCGTCTTTATTCCGTGTTCTTCTGTTTGTCAGTTTGCTAAGTGTAAAGTGATATCTCATTGTTATTCTGTATTTTCAGAAACACTTTAAATACGAAGGAGATTATCCCTTTGACTGTAGTAGGAGTTACAAATACATTTTTCTCTCAGATTACTGTATGTCTCTTGATTCTGACCATGTTTTTGTGTAGTTGGTTGGTTTTCCAAAAGCTTTGGAATTTTCTGGAAGTTAGTATTTATTTTTGGCTTCCATACCTTAAGTCTCAGTTGGAAAGTTCTTCCTCACTCTAAAATTATAAAAGGATTCATCATTTTCTCTTTCGTGGCTTCATTCTTTGCATTTAAATATTTGATATATTTTGAACATTCTGACATTCTGTGAGCTATAACCTTATCCAGATGTAACTGTAGGAAGTACCAACTTTAGCTCTCCAGATGGTTACTCAGATGTCTCAGTGCCATTTATTAAATAGTTTGTGATTTCCCCTTTGATTAGAGGTGTCATCTTTATCACATACTGAATTCCTCAATACATTTTGGTCTATCTGAACTTCTGTTCTAGATATATATATATATGCCTGTCCACATTGCTTTAATTATTGAAGCTCTACTCTATACTGTAGTACTTTAAAAAAAAAAGATTTTATTTATTTATTTGACATACAGAGATCACAAGTAGGCAGAGAGGCAGGCAGAGAGAGAGGAGGAAGCAGGCTCCCCGCTGAGCAGAGAGCCTGATGCGGGGCTCGATCCCAGGACCTGGGATCATGACCTGAGCCGAAGCAGAGGCTTTAACTCACTGAGCCACCCAGGCGCCCATATACTGTAGTATGTTTTAATTTTCGGTAAGACTAGTCACCATTGGCTGCTGCTCCTTTTCAGAGTTTTCTCCTCACCATTTCTTTTTTCATATAGACATTCAAAGAAGCTTGTCCAGTTCTTAAAAAAAACAAACAAAAAACGAAAAAGGAACAATAACAGAACCTAGGTATTTTGTTTAAAATCTTGTTAAATTTTTTAATTAACTTAGGGAGAATTAAATCCTTTTGATGTTGAGTTTTTCTGCTTAAGAACTTGGTGTGTTTGTTTAGGCTTCTGGTTTGCCCTTTAGTACAGTTTTAAAGGTTCTTCTTTCTCCTCATAAAGTTCTTGTACATTTCTTGCTGGATTTAGTTCTAGGTAATTTGTCTTTCTGTACTTTAGTAAAAGGAGTATTTTATATACACATACATGTCCTAAATGATTACAATTTGTGTATATCAAAGACCTTGATATTCATGTGTTAATTTTCAGCTGTCACTATCTTACTAAATTCTTTAGCTGTGGTTGTGTTTCAGTTGGTTCTCTTGGATATTTTAGTTATTCTGGCATATCATAGGCAAATGCTGATCATTGATATTGTCCCCTCAAATTTTTATTTCTTTTTTAAGATTTTATTTATTTATTTGATAGACAGAGATCACAAGTAGGCAGAGAGGCAGGCAGAGAGAGAGAGAGGAGGAAGCAGCCTGTCAGCAGAGCAGAGAGCCTGATGCGGGGCTCGATCCCACGGCCCTGGGATCATGACCTGAGCTGAAGGCAACGGCCTTAACCCACTGAACCACCCAGGCGCCCCTCAAATTTTTATTTCTTTGCTTTTATTTTCCTGCCTAATTACACTGGTAGTAACTACAGTACAATGTCAACTAAAAATGTGATAATGTGATTTCTTGTCTTTTCCTGACTTTCATGGTAGCAACACTACTATCTTGCCATTATGATAATTCTTTTGTGTTAAAATTGACAAACATCATGTTATGGAAGAATTGAGTGTTTCTTTATCAAGAGTGACTTTTTTGAAGATTTTATTTGTGTATTTATCCAAGAGAGGGAGAGAGTGTGCAAACAGGGGGGAGGATCAGAGGAGAAGGGATAGGGAAGGGGAAAGAATCTCAAGTGGACTCTGGGCCAAACTATAGAACCCAATGTGTGGCTCAATCTCCTGACCCCAAAATCATGAGCTGAGCCAAAACCAAGAGTCCAACACTTAACTGAGAAGTAAGCCAAGAATGAATTATTTAAAATACTAACATTTTCTTAGTATATATAATCATGTGATTTTTCTCCTTAGATTGATTGATTGATTGATTGATTGATTTTATTTGAGAGCCAGAGATCACAAGTAGGCAGAGAGGCAGACAGAGGTGGGGGTGGGGAGCAGGCTCCCCACCGAGCAGAGAGCCTATGCGGGGCTCAATCCAGGACCACGGGATCATGACCCAATCTGAAGGCAGAGGCTTTAACCCACTGAGCCCCTCAGGCACCCCTCTCCTTAGATTTATTAAAAGGATAAATTGTATGAGTGGATTTTCTAATCTTGAACTATCCTTGCATTCCTGAAATAACCCTCACTGGGTAAATAATGAATTATTCCTTTCATGTGTTCCTGGATTCTGTTTGCTAATATTTTATTAAGGATATTTTGTGCCAGAATTCCTAAGTAAAGTTAACCTAAGATTTTCTTTCTCTCTGTGTGTAATCTTTGGCCGGATTTGGTATCAATTTTACATTTACTTTGTAAAATAATTTTTAAGTTTTCTTTCTTTGCTCTAGAGTAATTTATATAGCATTGAGGTCATCTATAAAGCCAGTAGCCAGATCCACTGTCCTACACAGTGTGGTAAATGTAATGACTGAGTTAAGAACTAATTGGTTGATTTGTTAGTCAACAATGAACTACTAAATAAGACAGGATAATGGGAAATTCTTTCCAGAGAAAATATTCTGAGTTGAGGTTAAAGGATGGTGGGATTTAATCTGGTAACCATGAGGATTCTCAGTTTTCAGGACAAGTTATGAGCTCCATCAGAAGGGAACAGGAAGTAGAAAGGGTAAAAACCAAAATGGGAGAAAGGAAGTGCATATACAGGAAGTCTATTTAGTTCTCTTAAATAGAGCAATATTTTAGTGCTATCTTTGGCACTATGTCGAAAGTTGACAGCCTTTAGTTAAGGGGGCATGAAGCTAAGGATATAAACCATAGAAATGCCTGGTGAGACACTTTCACAGTTGCCAGTTTCTTGGTGGCTTTTGGAACTCTAAATAGTGAGGAAAGACTTTCAGTGTACCTGCCACACCACATAGCTCCATGACACAGCATTCCCAATAAAACTTGTATATGTATTAGCATTATCCGGAGATGTGCAGTGCAAGTCAGGGCATATCTAGTGACCTTGACAGGTGGCTTCGGATTGTCCTGTTCCCCCTGTATATCTAACTTTCCTCCTCAGTTTTGGAAATTAAAATTCACTCATTTCTCCTTATTATAATCTCATCCTGTGCCTTGACCTTTATCTCTTTCCCATGTCCCCTCTCCTTTATTTCCCAGTGTCCTCTGGCTGGCTCTTTTCAGTTTAGTACTAATCAGAATATAGTCTGAAAGGGTGCATGGCAAAAAGTGGACTACATTATTGAGAGGTGTCCTCTGAACACTTTCTTGTAGAGTTCTCTAAGTGCATGGGAGGGGTGGCCATTCCCTCTTTTCTTTGCTGATGCTTCCGTACCAAGTGTTCTTAGCCTCAGCATCATGAATGGGCTCTGAGTCCATTAAGTATAAAATCTGTGTGTAAGTGCAATTTCCTGGAAAGAGCCTGTAGCTTAATCAGATTTTTAAAGGGATACTGTAAGTAGGAAAGAGGTTAATCTTCTGGAACAATGAGACCTTTACAAATAACTTTAAGAAGAAAAATTTATTCTCTCGCAGATGACAGGGGTTCAGTTTGGAAGGGCAGCTCCATGCCATGCACTTCTTCAGAACCCAGGGTCCTTCTATCTTGCTGCTCTTCCCCCTACCCCCAGGTTTCATACTCTCCTGCCTGGACCAGCGGGTTGACCAGCATGTGTTTCTACTCATAAGAAGGAGAGGGTCAGAAGTACAGGGGGGACGATACTCTTTTTGTTTAAACCAGTGAGATAAATATTGCTTATATCCCATCTGCTCCCATACCCTTGGTGAGAACTTTGTCACATGTTCTAAGTCCAGGAAAATGATGCTGGGAACTTCAGTCTTAGCTGGGTGACCATGTGCTCAATCTATATTCTAGGCAGAAAGACAGGATATGGAGAGTCTGAGTGTCTCAGGCAGTTAAGTGTCTGACCCGGTTTCAGCTGAGGTCAGGATCTCAGAGTCCTGGGATCAAGCCCTGCATCAGGCTCCACACTCAGCAGGGAGCCTGCTTGAGATTCTCTCTCCGCCTCTCCCTGCTGTCATGCTCTCTCCTTTTCTCTCTCTTTCTCTCAAATAAATAAATAAGTAAATAGATCTTTAAAAAAAAAAGAAAGAGAGGATAGATTTTTGAGAAAAAGGACAGTCTTTGTCACAGGAACTTCAAAAAAGTTAAGAACCATCCTTCTAGACGCATACAGTTCTACTCTCCTTCCAGAAGACCCTCCTTATTGAAAGTACACATCTTCAGCTTTGTCACCTTCTGCCCCTACTTCTCCCTGTTCTTGGTACTGCCCCTCTGTTTTTTTCTGTTTCATCTCCTGCCTTCACCCAAGCACATTTCCTCAACTATGTAGACCTTGGTCAAAAACCTATTCTTTTTTTTTTTTTTTTAAGATTTTATTTATTTATTTGACAGACAGAGATCACAAGTAGGCAGAGAGGCAGGCAGAGAGAGAGAGAGAGAGAGAGAGAGAGAGGAGGAAGCAGGCTCCCAGCTGAGCAGAGAGCCCGATGCAGGGCTCGATCCCAGGACCCTGGGATCATGACCCGAGCTGAAGGCAGGGGCTTTAACCCAGTGAGCCACCCAGGAGCCCCTCAAAAACCTATTCTTAAAGGCAAGATAGCAAATATTTTAGGCTTTTCAGGATATATGGTCTCTGTTGCAACTACCTAACTGTATCTTTGTGGTAGAAAGGCAGCCACAGACTATAAGAAAATGAATGGGTGTGGCTGTTCCATTAAAACTTCATTTTCACAAATAAGCAAGTGGCCTAATGTCGCCGTTTACCAACCCATGATGTAGATAATAGATCCCATTTCTTACTTCGTAAATTCCTTGCTTCCCAGCACCTCATTGACCTTCAAAACCCCATTTCATTCACTGGTAACTGTGGTCACAACCCCTTATCCCTGAAGGTCCTCCCGTTCTGAAACTGGCCAGCTCATACCACAAACTTCCTCACAGCTCTTTCCTGCTCTCCCTTACACGCTGACTGATAACATGACCCTTGAAATTCACCATTTCATTGATCCCTTTTTTTTTTTCAAGAGAAGATTTTATCTGTTTGAGATAGAGCAAGAGAGAGAGAGCACGCGCAGGGGGAGGGGCAGAGAGAGAGAGAGAAACGGCCTCTCAGCTGAGCAGGAAGGCCAACGCTGGGCTGGACCCCAGGACTCCCAGACTTTGACCTGAGCCGAAGGCAGACACTTCATCGACTGAGCCACCAGGCGCCCCTTCGTTGATTCTTTCATTTTCCTCATGTCTATAAGAATGCTTCTGGCGGCGCCTGAGTGGCTCAGTGGGTTAAGCCTCTGCCTTCGGCTCAGGTCATGATCTCAGGGTCCTGGGATCGAGTCCCGCATCGGGCTCTATGCTCAGCGGGGAGCCTGCTTCCTCCTCTCTCTCTGCCTGCTTCTCTGCCTACTTGTGATCTCTCTCTGTCAAATAAATAAATAAAATCTTAAAAAAAAAAAAAGAATGCTTCTGGCTATTCTTTCTTTTCCTGTAGCACCTTTTTATTAGAACCCTCAATTTCACTGCTTTTTGTTATTATACAGCATCTACTAGTAAATGTCCAAATTTGGATCAGTTCCTCCATATCCACATGCTTTACTTTGACCCTCAGACTGAATGCCAAGGATTTGTATGTAAATTCTCCCATTTGTCTGGATTGGTGAGATTGGTGATACCATGCTTATCTGGGTTCTTTTTTTTTTTTAAGATTTTATTTATTGGGGTGCCTGGGTGGCTCCTTTGGCTCGGGTCGTGGTCTTGGTGTCCTGGGATTGGGCCCCTGCGTCTTTATTTATTTATTTATTTAAAAAAAGATTTTATTTATTTATTTGACAGACAGAGATCACAAGTAGGCAGAGAGGCAGAGAAAGAGAGGAGGAAGCAGGTTGTCCGCAGAGCAGAGAGCCCGATATGGGCTCGATCCCACGACCCTGGGATCATGACCGGAGCCGAAGGCAGCGGCTTTAACCCACTGAGCCACCCAGGCGCCCCGGGCCCCTGCGTCTTTAAAAAAAAGATGTTATTTATTTATTTGACAGAGAGAGAGAGAGAGAGGTTACAAGTAGGCAGAGAGAGAGGGGGAAGCAGACTCCCTGCTGAGCAGGGAGCCCAATGTGGGGCTTGATCCCAAGACCCTGAGATCATGACCCAAGCCAAAGGCAGAGGCGTAACCCACTGAGCCACCCAGGAGCCCCATATATCTGGATTCTAATCTCTGTTTGACTCTACACATTATTTATGGTTTTTTTTATTGTCCTTGATCAACCTTGTCTCATTGCCCTAAGTGACTGTTTCAAATCTTTTTTTTTTTTTTTTAAGATTTTTGTTTATTTATTTGACAGACAGAGATCACAAGTAGGCTGAGGCTCCCTGCTGAGCAGAGAGCCCAATGCGGGGCTCCATCCCAGGACCCTGAGATCATTCAAATCTTTATTTTTAAAAAGATTTTTATATATTTATTTATTTGACAGACAGAGATCCCAAGTAGGCAGAGAGGCAGCAGAGAGAGAGAGAGAGAGAGAGAAAGAGAAAGGGAAGCAGGTTCCCTGCTGAGCAGAGAGCCCGATTCAGGGCTTGATCCCAGGACCCTGAGATCATGACCTGAGCCGAAGGCAGAGGCTTTAACGCACTGAGCCACCCAGGCGCCCTCCACATTCGTTCTTAACATCTCATTTCTAACATGACCTGAGCCAGTATTTTTCAGCAGCTGCCGTGTATTGGTCATGATACCGGGCTCTTAGGATGCAGTGAGAAGTAAAAAAGACAATTCTGTATTCCCAGAACAAAGAATTCTGCCTTGTCTGGAGCCTGACTGTGTCTATCTTTCCTCTCTTCTAGATCTTTCCTTTGACTTGCCCATTCCTTTTCCTAGATCTCTCTCTTCCATCTATAGTCATATCTCCCCTATCTTAAAAAAATTTGCCCTCTTCTTGGTATATTCTCCTAGCAAGCACCTGATCAGTGTCTCCCTGTTCAGAATGGTGCTTAGCTTGCTGACTGCTTCATTGCACCTGGGACCATGTGACATCCAGAGACCTACTCTTCTGTCCTCATCTTAATGGTCCCACCCACCGTTCCTTTGCCACTGCTGCCCCTCCTTGAAATTGTCTCTTCCTTTTCTTGGGTAATGCAAAGGGAGAAAGGGACCTTGGGAGACTGGAAGAAAGCCAGCGTGGCCGGAGCATAGAGACAAAAGGGTCCTTTCCGTATCAGCTGGTGGCACTTTCAGATGCTTTATTATTTCCAGCTTATAATACTATGTTGGCTCCCAGGACCTGCTCATGGTTCTTAGCAAGACATGAAAGGTGCTCCCCGATTTCATTCCTACCTGTCTGCTCCGGTGTCAGATTGACCTCATGTTAGTTTGGAATTCTTCCATTATAAGTAAGAGGAAACTTAACTTGAACTGAAGTCCATGACAAAGGGGATTTGTTGGCTCAGGTCAGTGAAAGCGGTACCAGGGCTCCGACTTCGTGTCTCCTTAGTTCATGGCTTTGGCCTCCTCCGAGTGTGGTCTGCATCATCAGACCGGTCATAAAGCAGCTGTAGCTGTTGCAGGCACCACACTGAGATGGGATAAGTCCAGAGGAAGAGTCAGGATTACTTCGGAGAGCTTGACCAGAGCAAGGAGGCTGTTCTGTCCCAGCAGCCCCCTGCAAGCCACTCCTTGCAGTTTGTTGGTGTGAGTTGACTTAGGCCTGCTGGTCCCTGGCCCAGTCTTTGTGCCAAGAGGGATGCAGTAGCTGCTCAGCTTCAACGAATCGGCCCCTTCTGGAGCTGAGGCTGTCCTCCCAGACTGCATGGAGAGAGGGAGAGTGAGGAGGAAACTTCGGAGTTGCTTCAGTTCCCTCTGCTTCATATACCACGAGGGCTGACCTATTAGTCTCTCTTTTATCCACCCCCCCCCCCAGTTCCTTTTGTTCTTCTGTATACATCTTAGGTACAACTTCCTCTTCTGCCTGGTTGTGATCTCTGCCTTCTCTGTTCTCCTAGCACTCCGTGCACACTTCCTTAGTAACACTCTGCAAATCTAAAATTGTTTTAGATTGCCTGCCCCACAAAAGCATAAATTCCCCAGAGAGAGAGAGAGAGAGAGAGCGAGAGGTGTGAGCGCATGCACACACACATGCATGCTGGGGGAGGGGCAGAGGGAGCAGGAGAGAGAGAATCCCAAGCAGGCGCCCTCCAGAGTGAGGAGCCTGATGGAGGGCTCGATCTCACAACCCTGAGATCATGACCTGAGCCAAAACCAAGGGTTGGACACCTAACTGACTGAGCCACCCAGGCGCCCCAAAGGCAGACAGTTTCTTAATCATCTCAGTATCCTCCGCTTCTAGTACAGTCTTGCTTGTTTGGCGTGGAGCATGTATTTCGTGAAAACACATCAAGCTTGGTCGCAGCGACCTTCACCAGGCTGCTTCCCGAGGAGACTTGGCGTTTAGCGGGGTGGTTCTTAAAGTGTCCCATAAAACGTCCATGGGTGATGAGACCCCTTTACTGGCTCTTTGAAGTGAAAACTATTTTCGTGATCTTAAGACCTTATTTGTCTTTTTCCCTGAGTTGATCTTTGCACTGACGCAGAAGCAGCGGCGGAAAGAGCTGCAGGTGTCTCAGCGGGAATCGGTGCAGGCATGCCAAACCACACTGCTACCGTCTGGCTTTTCACCACACTCAACAGTTGTGCCACACATCCAGTGTTCCTTGGGGCTATCCTAGATGAAGCAATCACAATTACTAATTTTCTAAATGTTGGCCCTCGTGCACACGTTCTCTTGATATCCTAACTGACAGAAATGGGAGGCAGGCACACTCGACTCCTGCTAGAAGCCGACCTGTGCGTGTTTGAGTTGCAAGCCCAACTATCTGCCTCTGTCGCAGACCACAGGTTGTGCTTGACGGAACAGGCGAACTGTATTTATTCAGACTTGGGAATTTGGCCGACATTTTCTTGAAAATGAACAAAGTGAGCTTGGAAAATAACTGACAACATTTGTAGCCAAGGATAACACAAGCTTTCAAGATGAAAAAAAAAAAACCCACCATGGAATATTATAACAACTTGTGAATGCCACGACGAGCTTGACAGCTTTTCAATACTTATAGACTTGACTCATGAGACCAGTAATGCTACTCATGAATGAGAGCTTTTGCGTGGTATAACGAAGTGTGCCAACATTTGGAAGATGTGTGGAAATCCACGAGCCACTCTTTTCGAAACGACCAGCGTGACGTTTTAAAACTGTGCATGAGTAGAAAAGTACATTCAGATTTCAACATGGATGATAGATTTTAATGGAGAGCATACAGAATCTTCCATGTATGATTTCTGTTTCCACATTGCCGTTCACCTTTAGGAAGTTAATACTTACTGAGCTTTGGTGTACTATCAAAATAAAAATCCACAATTTCCTGAAATAGCTATTAAGAGACTCCTCCCTTTCTAGATTCATCACTCTGGGAGGTAAGATTTTCTTAATATACTTCAGCTAAAGTATTCTGCAGTATATTTAATGCAGAAGCAGAGATGAGAAAGAATCCAGCTGTCTTTTACTGTACCTAGGTATTGAAAAGAGTTTTGAAACATATGAGATGATGTGACTCCTCTCACCTTTCTTGTATCATAAAAATATTGTTTTTTTCATAAAATACATGTTTTTTTTAACATGTAATGGGTTTCTTATTATTTTTTAAGGTTTTTAAAATTTATTATTTATTTGACAGACAGAGATCACAAGCAGGCAGAGAGGCAGGCAGAGAGAGAGGAAGGGAAGCGGCTTGCCGCTGAGCAGAGAGCCCGATGTGGGGCTTGATCCCAGGACCCTGGGATCATGATCTGAGCCGAAGGCAGAGGCTTTAACCCACTGAGCCACCCAGGCGCCCCGGGTTTCTTATTACTGTTTTGAGATGAGTTAATAATTATTTACAACATTTTTGAGTTCTGGCTTCAAATACGGTAACCACTGATAGGCAGAGCCCACATAGAACCACAAAATCTCATCGTGGTTCCTATAATTTTTAAGAAGAAAAATGGTGGCTGAGACCCAGAGGTTTGAGAATGGCTGATCTGGCTCACGTGGCACCTCAGCCAGGAGTTGACCCTGAGACCCCTAGGAGAGTTTTTTTTACCTTCCAACACTTCCCATAGAGCAACATATTAGTTTGTCCACCTGTTGTTTCTGGTCCGTGGTCCTAGCACCGGTTCGTCTCTGATACGCAGTACTTGGTGAATGAACAGAAGAAGAATGAGCAAATGAATAATGAAGGCTTGAAGGGCTCCTCATTCTACTGGAGCTCTGTTTGTAGTTACTGAGTTGTAATGAGTATTCTGCGGTTCCCCCCGGGGACAGAGCTTTATAGACACATGATAATAAGCTTACCAAGTAGTGGTGCTGTGGGTAGCCCCCGTGCCCATCAGCCACATGAGGGAATTTCTAACAGTCAGAAAGAAAAAGTGGGTGATGGGGAATCTCAGAGTCGTGGTGCCACCCGGCACTGGTTGACAGAAGTGCTTTCCTTCAGTCATTTTCTTCAGGACCTTGGATGAGCTATACAGGGAGCCTAGAAGGCACACTGTTACCATTACTTAAAGGTCAAGGGAGAGACCGATTGCGAAACGGTCACATTCAAAACAATTTTGGTTTCTTTCCTAGGGGTTCTGAGATTAAAGGTGAGGGGTATGGCTGTTGTTCTAGACCCACTTGGAAGAGTTTGAGCTACGTTAAGACTGAGACTCTAAATCCAAGCACATATTCACCTTCATTGACCACCACAGGAACAGAGCTGAAAGTTGACGTCTCCAAAATGACAGGTTAAAGGAGTCTGAGGAAATAATCAGAGTTTCTCCAGTCTTGGTCCTGGATGATGCGATCCTGGGGATTAGACACTTGGGGGTTTGAGGACGTAAGGCACTTGGGAAGCCTCAAGGTCAGTGCTTCACACACATTTCCATGGCAGGAGGTCTCTGAAAATGACCATCTTTCTGGGGCTCCTTGGAGCACATTCCATGTCTTTTCGTGGTTGGAGGTGATTGGTTTAGTGACTGTGACTTGCCCCCTCAGCTGCCTCAGGGGTTGGAGGTGAACATCACACCACACCTGCAATACATTTGCAAGTGCCAGTACGCTATGGCGCACCAACCCGAGAAAGTCTTTTCTAATTTAAAGTGTCTTTGCGGGAAGGAGATGGCTTCTCATCATATCCCGTGTGGAGTCCTGCGTGCAGTGAGAGATCAGAAATAACCTTCCCAAACATCTGAGAACTGGCACCTCTCAATTGGACCAGATTGCCTCTACGCCATTGGGGTTGTTATCCAGTGGGTTGAATCAGCTGAGAGATAACACTAAGTCATTAGGCTCCTCTCCCTGCTCCCAACCTGCTTTGGTCTTAGCCTTAAATACTATTCATATTTGGTCCAGTCATCTCGCATAGAGATGCATATTCCAGAATTCCTGAGGGCATCATCAGCAAGTTACAGTCTGTGGAAACATGTAATAACCGCAATTTCCACAGAGACTTGATAAAGTTCTAGCTAAATCTAAAGGCAAAGAAAATTGAGATTTTTGTTTACCTGTGGGACCTGGTTCAAGGATGCCCTTGCCCCATAAATGGTAACTTATTATTTGACACGATGCTAGCCTTACAGAAACGTTGCAAAAATAGTGCAGATAAAGCTCCTTATACCCTTCACTGAGCTTCCCTTCATTAACATTTTGCCTAGTTGTCATGAATGACCCCAGCTAAGAAATTAGCCTTGGTATGAGAATATTTCTAGGTGGTACATGGGCTGTCATTTGAAAAAATACAAGATTTAAACATATATTAGAAAATAATAGCTACACCAAATTAACTTCATGGATTTTTGTCATAAAGGTTCAGATGAGGCAAAAATCAATTTAAAAGTAAAGTTAAATTTCAGATTTCCCATGGACATGGCACAATTAAGTTATGAAAGTATGACTTGAATGAGTGACATGTGGGAATCTCTATCAGAATAAATGCATAATTTGGAAATTTTAAGAATTTACCTCCTTCTCCTTCCTACTTTGGTTGATGCCCCTTGGAAGCTGGTTTCCCAGGGTAGGCTTTACTGCTCCAGAGTGCCACTCTCAAATGATTTGCATTCTCCATCCAGTATGTTGATGATGGTCAAGCCTAGAATAACGTCCCTGCACCTGTCTGTAGGAAAGTTGACTTCCTCGTGATCTTCACATTACCACACAGATTGATGATTATGGAGGTGATGATCAACGTTAATGTTCTCCCTCAGACTGGACATTGACAAAAACTTGGAAATGTGCGTCCTAAAGGGAGATTTGAGAGGGAAATGTAAATTATCCAGTTAATGGGTTTTCCCCAATATAAATGCAAAACTCGCTTTCATCTTCAGGTCACCACGTAAATCACGGTGCCGCTTGGCAGTTTTACTTTCTGCCAGGTTCTGTGCGGAGGTAATTACTGGGAACTCTGGAGCAGGGTAGCTATTTGAGCAGTTTAGATAGCCATGAGGGGTGTGCAGAAGGCTAGGAAGACCTGCGTTTCATCCGGAAGGGAATTTGCTGACCACATCCGTCTTGTGAAGTTCAGCTTTTCTTCCTCCCTCAGGAGTCAGAATCACTTTAAATAATTTGTGACTCCTCAAACTTAGCCTTCCTTTTTTTATTTCTTAGCTCTTTCCTCCCGGCTCAAAGAATCCTGGTTTCCCGTGCATGTTTTCATTGTCAGTGAGTGAAAACTTGGTGAGACATAGGACTAAAGTTAAGGTCCCCCAGTCTCATTGTGTTCATAGAAGTCAGGAATTTGCTACGTGAAAATAATAACCTACCAATAACAAAAGTGCTTTTTGTTAAAAGGAATACTTAAAAAGATTTTTCTTAACCTGAGTCTCAGTCCCTCTGAGTTTCAGATACTCTTTTTTTTTTTTTTTAAGATTTTATTTATTTATTTGACAGACAGAGATCACAGGTAGGCCGAGAGGCAGGCAGAGAGAGAGGAAGGGAAGCAGGCTCCCCACTGAGCAGAGAGCCTGATGCGGGGCTCGATCCCAGGACCTGGGATCATGACCTGAGCCGAAGCAGAGGCTTTAACTCACTGAGCCACCCAGGCGCCCCAATACTCTTGTTTATTATCCCCGTTTTATTTTTTATATAAAATCATGGATGTGAAGAGCGACAGTGTTGTACCAAGGAGTCTTGGTTTGGTAGGTATTACTTGAGTCTTCTGTATTTTTCCGTGTATTTGCTGGGCTTTCCAGACCATTCCATAGTGTCTGATACTGCAAAGTAATACCAAGTCCTGGGGTCCTCTGAAAGAACAGAAGGATTTCAGTTTCTAGAATTTGTAAGTTTGCTGGCATTGTGTAATTATTATTTTTATTGCTTTAAACAACAATAACTAGAGAATAAGTATGACCAAAGGGAGCTGTGAACAGAGTATGTGTATATGAGCACTAGAGCTAAGTTTCTTGGTATAATCATGCACAGTCAGCCCCCCCCGTGGCCTTGGTTATACTGGTAGACGCTAATACTGCCCCCTGGATGCTTGAAGGGCATCCAGGAAATTGGCTACCATGTTCATGCTGACATGGCAGGTGGAAGCCGCTACACAGTGTAATGTCCCGCTAACCACTGATACTGATACAAACGAACCCGACCTCATATAGTTAAGTGAGATGGCAGAGCACACAACCATGCTTTGGTCTTGCTCCATGTACTGTTTGTGAAATACTTACTGTTGGGGTTGAGTGAACCCAATGAATGTCACCCACGTTCAGGACCAACTGAGAGGCCGAGACAAGAGGTAGACAGTCAGAAATGAGAATATCACCTTTGTTACTGATAAAACTATGCTGGGAGACACGACTCAGCTTGCCTACCATTCTTTTAAACTAGATGTCGGGGCGCCTGGGTAGCTCAGTTGGTTAAGTGACTGCTTTCGGCTCAGGTCACCATCCTGGAGTCCCAGGATTGAGTCCCGCATGGGGCTCCCTGCTCTGCAGGGAGTCTGCTTCTCCCTCTGACCCTCCCCCATCTCTTTGTCTCCGTGCACTCTTTGTCTCATTCTCTCTCTCTCTCGCTCATATAATAAATAAATAAAGTCTTTAAAAAATAAGCTAAATGTCATGCCTCCTGGGAAAGAGATCTGGCTCTGCTAAGCCCCCACTGAGTATAGAGAAGAGAGTAGAAGGTACACTTTCTCTAGGCATGCAGACATCAAAAATACAGAGAGAGGAGGGGAGGGGCTGAGCCGGCCAGCTCAGATCTTTTCCTCCACTCAGCACTCAGATCTGTTTCCTCTCTCCCTGCAAGGGGTACAAGGGCAGAGGCACCAGCCCTGCAAGCCTAGTAGAGACTTCTTACATAGGGAAGTGTGAATCTGGGGGGAAGGGAGGCTCCCAGCCACCCCCAGCACACTGTGTGTCCAGTCCTGGGCTAAGTACTCTACCGTGATCTCAAGCATCACAGCTGTTCTGTGAAGTGAGTGCTTTGGATTAGTGTAGGAGTGAAGGCTTCATAAGGCAAGTCGTTTCCTCCAGATCAGGCAGCTAGGAAGTGAACAAACAATTCATTCTTCAGAGCCCAAAGTCTGTGCCCTTAATCTGAGTTCTGTGAAGTCTCACATATTTTGCATGCATAGTCCTTCTCACCTTGGCGTGCGCCTTGATTTCTTGATTTCACTCTCTGCTCAATGAGGAGAGCTAGCCTGACTCAGAGGAGAGAACTCTCATAAGGAATGGGTCGTAAAGAATGGTGGTAAATTATGGTTAGCGAATGCATGCATGAGATTCCCAGTGAATCCACGTAAGGATGAGGACTACACACTTTAACTGGGGGAAAATAGAGCATACCATGCTCTTTTCAAAATGTTCTTTATCTGTGCACTGATCCATGCTGGCGAAGAGGTTAGCCTTGTTTCCCCAGCAATCGGTCAGTTGGGTCACACTGTGCTTGGGAGATTCTTTCATTCATTTGTCCATTTAGCACATGTAAGTTGTCCACTCTATACCAGGAGGCTTGGGGCTGAATTGAGGGAACACTTGGAGGGGGCAGATAATGCCCACATGAGCCAGGGGTAGAAGGTCTTGTACATACGCACAAGGGAAAGGTATAACATCTGCTCAGCCATGGCCGATTCTTTTTTTTTTTTTTTTAAGATTTTATTTATTTATTTATTTGTCAGAGAGAGAGAGCGCGCGCGGGCGCAGGTGCGCACAAGCAGGCAGAGTGGCAGGCAGAGGCGGAGAGAGAAGCAGGCTCCCCGCTGAGCAAGGAGCCCCATGCTGGACTTGATCCCAGGACCCTGGGATCATCATGACCTGAGCCGAAGGAAGCGGCTTAACCGACTGAGCCATCCAGGCGTCCCGCATGGCCGATTCTTGACAGATGTTTTCTGGTAGTGTCACTTTCATTTTTCTGAAACACGCTTTCACTGATCTGAGTTCTAAAAGGAAAACATTGCTTCTTTCCTCTATTCACAATAATCTGGACACCGGATTGGTGGGGGGCATCTCTCACACCAACCAGTTCTCTGAGTCTCTGCACACTAACTGGGTGTCTTCCGATTTACCTATGACACTAACTAGCTGGGGTTCATGCGGACTGCAGAACTTAAGGACTTCATCCCTCTAGGCTGACCTCCCCCTCCTCCACTTTGGATGCTAGTCACAAGTCCCAGGTTTGTCACTCATACTTCTGACCAACCAGCGATAAATTGGGGTTCCCACAAGCCCCTCCTTGGATTTGATACTTTGCTCTAATAGCTCACAGGACGCGCAGGAACACATTTTCCTGCTTATTATGGAGGATACAATAAAGGAAACAGATGAGCAGCCAGAAGAAGAGGTACCTGGGATGAGGTGCGGACAGGAGCGTCTGTTCCCGTGCGGTGGGGGTGTGCCATCCTCCTGGCACAGGCGGTTGTGGTCACCAGCCCAGAAGCTCTCCAGATCTCATAGTTTGACGATGTCTTATGGAGGTGCCACTGCATAGGCATGATTGATTCCTGAGTGTCCGTCCGTCTCCCTTTCCCAGGACAGGATTGAGGCTGAAAGTTCCAAGCATCCAGTCATGGCGTGGTCTTTCTAGAGGCCCATTCCCATACAGGAGGCTCATCGGAACAGAAGATGCTTCATTATCCAGGAAAATCGAGGGGATTTTGGAGCTCTGTGTAAGGCACTTCTTTTATCCTCATCCCTCAGAAAACTACTAAAGGGTTTTTAGGAACCCTTTGTCAGGAACCAGGAGCAGAGACCCAAGGCATATTTCTTACTATGGCACAACTGACTCTAGCATCAGTGCCATGATAAAATTCATTCATTCGTTCAATTGCATGCTGACGGTGGCTGTGAAGAAGCCGTATGTTCTCAAGACTTTTCCTGACTGGAGCAATTAGAAAAAACATCCTCTTTTTTTTAAATTCAAAATGGCAGTGTTTCAGGGGTGCTCTCATTTGGTGGCTAGGGAGATTTGACTTACTTGTGAGGCTACTTTCTTCCTTCTGTGTCAGTGCAGATGTCTCTTAGCCATATATGGAAAACTTTCCTAACGTGGGTTATTTTGTAGGTGATAAAAATACCTTGATAAAGAAAGCAGTGAGAGTACATGGGATACTTAGATGGAGCAGAGGTCTGTGACTCATCCTGCTGGGAACGTTTTCTCAGGGGGGCCCCTGAAAGGAAACAAGAGGATGAGTGGAGGTTTTCCTGCTTGTGTCACACCCTCTTGCTGCTCTCTGAGTAGACATGGTCTTTGGACTTAGACAAGGCAAGAAGTAGTAGACAAGTAGACCAGCAGTCAAGTCACCGGACTTTGGTTTACTCTGAACCTTCTTCTTGTAAAATTGGAATAATAATTGCTATCAGGTAAATCCTAGAAACTCACTAGGTTCTTAATCAATTCTTTGTAAATTTAATTTAATTTATTTTTTTGAGAGAGAGAACACAGGTGGGGAGGGGGCAAAAAGAGAGGGAGAGAGACAAGCAGACTCCCTGCTAAGAAGCGAGCCCGATGTGGGACTCGATCCCAGGACCCTGAGAGCATGACCTGAGCTGAAGGCAGATGCTCAACTGACTGAACTACCCAGGCACCTCTCTTCCTTCACTTGTAACAGATTTCCTGACCTTTAAGATTCTTGATCATTTCCACACTATCTCTGCTCCAGCAAGGCTGTCTCCTCCTCACTGAGTCCAGAGTGCCCTCCTGATTCGAGGTATAAGCTTCTGTTTAGGGCAGATGCATCGTCCTGATTTGGTTCCTATCATGTCTTTCCTTTTGGAATGTTCTCTTCCTTCTACCTCCTGCAATACCAGTCCTTCTGCAAAGAACAGCATGAGTCCCTCTCTTGGCTGGGGGCCTCCCGCAATTACCCTGTCTCAAGAAGATCCAAATCCTCCAGCTCCTGGTATATAGCTGCATTTTTAAAATATTACTTAACTGTTCGCTCTGTGTTTGTTTCTCCTTCCAGCTAGAAGGGAAGTTCATGTATGAGAGGCACTAGTTCTTCTGTGTCTTTTGTTAGAGCCCTTGGCTTTGTTAGAGCCTCAAACAACACCGGGCAACTCACAGATGCTCAATTAATATGTAATTACAGAATAAACGGGCAAGTCCTCATCTGGTGAGATTGACTACATCCTGAGCTCCCTTGTTGACTCATAGCAGGAAGGGATTTTCAATGGACTGTTCTTTTCTTCCTGGCTCTTCTGTGTGGCCAAGTGGAAAACTTGAACTTTGGTGTCAGAGAATCCACCACTTACGTATGGAATGACCATACGTAAGTTTTGAAAAAACACAGCCAAGTTTTTTCAAGGCCCTGAAACATCGGCTATGTCGTCTACATGAGAGAGATAATACTTTTCTCCTACGAGTACAGGAAATCACTTCCGTGGAGAAGCTGGCACAGTGTTTGGGGCTGTGGAGATGCCTCTTCTTGCCACCCTCTTGGACTCTACCCAGGCTGCACCTTCCTCAACTGCCTTTCATCAGGTAGCTCCAGAGTGCTGGCTCCGAGATCCTGGTATCCTGATTAATGCAGGCTTCCTAAGGAAGCTCAGCTTGGTGCAAACAAGCTCACAAAAACCTCCTTTAAATCTTGTGGAGCAGAGCTGTCTGGTGGTATTAGCATGACAAAACCCCCTGGGGACAGAGCTATTTGTCCCAGTCCTGTTGAAGAGGGAGCCATGTTGGCTCAGCAGAAATGCCCAAGGGATTTTACCCTCTTCTGTCTGTGCCTTCCCTCTTCCTTCCCCCCTTCCCCAGCAACCGGATTCCTCAATAGCTTTGCCTCCACTCTGCCACAGAAACAACAAAGGGTCTTACATAATTAATACTCTTTGGTTAACTGATCGTAGTTGAATGTGAATGAGTTCCTAGCCAGTGTTACCCCAAACCACCAGTGGTATAAGAAACTTTGTCCCATGAGAGGAGATCTCCAGCATCAGCAAACAGGAGAATTCTATTTGACATAGACCAAATTTAGTATTTTTAAAGTGATAGGGTGTATTGACACAGAAACAGCATCCTTCTTCTTCCCCTGAAGGCTTGGCCTCCACTTCTAGGGAGAGCTGACTGGGCTGGGTTCTGGACCTTGTTCTGGTGGCTGGCAGGGACTGGTAGGGAAGTGAGTACTGCAGGCCTCCTTCCAGCCTCTGGAGGGTTCTGGTTCTATTCCTTGTCATTGGTACACTAAAGTGTAGTTCCCCTCTTCCCTGAGTGATGGCATCTTAACCTTATTCTAAACCCTAACCATCCTGTTTTCTATTCTGAGACCCAGGGATGCACATTTTAACTCCCATTTATTTGCGGTCTTTCCAGCTTTTTTCTTGCCGTTGACTTCAAGTTTCATAGCACTGTGATCTGAAAATAAGCATGGTATGATCTCAGCCTTTTTGTAGTGGCTGAGGCCTGATTTGTGCCCCAGAATGTGATCTATTCTGGAGAATGTTCTATGTGCACTCGAAAAGAATGTGTATTCTGCTGCTTTAGGATGAAACGATTTGAATCTGTCTGTGAAGCCCATCTGGTCCAATGTGTCACTCAAAGCCGTTGGTTCTTCTTCGGTCTTCTGCTTAGATGATTTGTCCATTACTGTGAGTGGGGTGTTAAAGTCCCGTACTATTATTGTATTATTATCAGAGAGTTTCTTTAAGTTTGTTATTTATTGACTTAAATATTTGGTTGCTCCCAAGTTGGGGGCATAAATATTTACAATTGTTAGATCTTCTTGTTGGATACACCTCTTTATTATGATATAGTGTCCTTTTTCATCTCTTATTACAGTCTTTGGTTTAAAATCTACTTTGTCTGATACAAGTATGGCTACTCCAGCTTTTTTTTTTTTTTTAAGATTTTTATTTACTTCTTTGACAGAGAGAGAGAGATCATAAGTAGGCAGAGAGAGAGGGGAAGCAGGCTCCCCACCGAGCAGAGAGCCCGATGTGGGACTTAATCCCAGGACCCTGAGATCATGACCTGAGCTGAAGGCAGAGGCTTAACCCACTGAGCCACCCAGGCACCCCACTCCAGCTTTTTTTCTGATGCCCCCTAGCATTAGAGATGGTTCTCCACCCTTCACTTTCTATCTGGAAGTGTCTTTGGGTCTAAAATGAGTCTCCTGTAAGCAACATATTGATGGGTCTTTTTTTTTTTTTTTTCTTTTAATCCATTCTGACACCAGGGATGCACATTTTATATTTTTCAATATACTAGATGCTATTTTAGTTAGCTTTTCATTAACAGATTTTCCACACTCTAAAAATCTTCATAAATCACAGCAAGCAGAGTGGCATGGTAGAATGAGTATTAGACCAAGAGGCAGGAGACCCACGTTCAGTTTTGTCCTTGGTTCTCAGTATTCTCCAGGCCCAGCTCTGGGTGCTGGGCAACCAAAGGCAGTGAACCCTGAGCCTGAGCCTTCACAGACACTGAAGGTTTGTGTCTCAGCTCTGCCTCTAGGTAACTGTGACCTTGGATGGGTGCATTTTCTTCTCTGCCTTATGTATAGAATGATGGCGTTGGAGTAGGGGAATCTAATACTCATCCCAACCATAGATTTTTATGAATCTGTAAGCAGCAGACCTGCCTCTGAGAATTAATGCTTCAAAGTGGTATTTCTGCACTGTAACAACCCTTTTTGCCAGACTTTTCTTTGTATCTTGTGTATTTCCATCTTCGTCACAGCTGAGAGGCTTCTACAGCTGAGAAGCAGCCTGTGATGAAGACCTCTGCTCTTCCATGAGTGATGTTTGCTGGAACTAGAGCTAGGCTGGCCTCCTTGTTTTCCCCCTTTCTGAACCATGGATCTCCCCCAAAGTCTTCCTCCCATCTCCACCGCCCCTTGAATTACATGTGTAATTAACATCTCTTTGTTTATTTCACCCAGTAATATAATTGCTGAGCATGTGTGTAGTGGCTCTTTTTATTTTTATTTTTTTTAAACTTTTTTTTTTTTTTAATTTGTCAGAGAGAGAGAGAGAGAGAGCGGGCACAGGCAGACAGAGAGGCAGGCAGAGGCAGAGGGAGAAGCAGGCTCCCTGCTGAGCAAGGAGCCCGATGTGGGACTCGATCCCAGGACGCTAGGATCATGACCTGAGCCGAAGGCAGCTGCTCAACCAACTGAGCCACCCAGGCGTCCCTGTAGTGGCTCTTTTGAACTGCATTTCCACAGACTTCTTCCTTTGCCTTTCTTGGTTGTCCACACTGGGATTTTCTATCCCAGCAGTTCTCAGCCAACACTGATTTGAGCCCCACTTCCCAGGGAACGTTGGGCAATGTTCTGGAGGCATTCTGCTCGCCACCACCGAGTGATGATTGCTCCAGGCACCTGGTGAGTATGGACCAGGGGTCCTGCTGACCATAACAAGAAAGAGAACTATGTGTTTCATTCCACTAACAAACCCCCTGGGTAGAGACCGGTGCCTCCATGACTGCAGATTTCCTCGTGTTACCATCTTACAAGCATGCCCAGGAAGGGACGTCTGCCCAAAACCATAGTTTGATACCTCATAGAACACTTTGAAACATCTACAGACCATTCTGTGGAACCAAGTGCAGGAAGACTGAAGGCCCTCAGGTAATCCAGTGGAGTTGTGTTCAAGAGCGGACCCTGGGCATGAGGATAGCCACAGGGACTGCAGTGGTGGCTTCTGAGGTCCGGGGTCCTTTCTGTGAGCCGAAATCGTGAGCCAAAACCCTTGAGTAGGATGAGATTTACCTTGATGACAAATTTTAGCCCAGTGTCAGGCCCTCTTCATGGACAGCCGTGATGCTTTCTTCAAGCGGAGAGGTCATCTAGCCTGGCTTTTGTTTGGCTTTATTTTGTAATTTCCAAATTTTAGAATGGGTGTTAGAATCTCAAATGTTAGAATGGATGATTCTCTCTATGCCTGTGATAAAATATTCTTGAACAATGCTTGTGAAACCTGAATGTGCCTATGAATCACCTGGGGGCTGTCGTTCCCTTCCAGAGGATTTGTAAGTCCTGCCAGGGGTTGAGGAGGTGTGACACCACCCTTCACAAGCTGTAGGTGATGGTGTATATGAACACAGGGGATGCTGGGCCATGGGCGCGCTTGGAATGGCAAAGTTGGAGAACTTTAGTTAAAGCTGGAGAGTGTCTTAAAGGTCATTTAGTCCAAGCCCGTATTTCACAATGATGGAAATGAGCCCTGGGGCCTCCAGGATAGTCAGGGGCACAGCTCACTCTGGCCTCACTGCTTAACTGTTGGGAAATCACATACTGTTGCTGGGTCTTGGATTTCTCTTTCGGGAAGCAAGTGGGCTGTGGTCGCCGGGAATCCTGCTGGAGCTGTTGTTGCCTCCATGCCTCAGCCATTTGGATGCCGATAGTCACCACGGCTCGTATTTCTCTTCCCATTGCCTGCCACCACTGGGGAATGAATCAGGGGAATGTAGGAGGCAGAGCTGGATGGATAGAAGATACCCGGGGAACGGTGATGGGGTATGGGCAGGCTACATGGGCCATCTTCCTTGGATGAGGACACCTCCTTGAGATGGGCTCTCTCACCTTGGTCACAAATGAATCCCGGCACCCATCAAGCTAGCTCGGAGCCACTGCTGATGTTATGAGATACACAGAGCTTATTGTGTATCTCATAACATTCTTTGGCATTCTCTGGCATTCTTTGCTGATGAGACTTGAGCAACAAAGCGAAATCAGCATCCTGTGGTAGTAAGCACATCTCTCTGCCCCCCCCCACGTGCCCCCCGCCCCATGTCCAGAGGTGCTCTTAGCATCCTGGGAGTGGCACTTCTAGTCATAATAGCATTGGAAGACAACAAGGAGAGGGGAAGAAAGGAGAGGACGGAAACCATCCCCTTGGCTCATTCGAGCCCCTTCATTATTCATCTGCTGTAATGTCTCCCTGGCATCCCGCTGCTTTTCAGGTCGTTGTGATAACTAACCACTGTGGTTAGCTTTGGACATCCCTCTGGGAATTCCTAAGGCATTTCTCACAACTTACTCAAGAATAATGATCATACCTCTTTTCATGGATGGTTATTGTTGCTAAAGTTTCCTCTCCCTCCCGTAGTCATTCTTAACATTTCCTCTTTGCATTCCATAGTAGCAGCCAAGGAAGACATTTTTAAAACTTTAGGGAAAAAAAAAATCAATATTTGAAGCAATAAAAATCCATTGTTTCTCACAAGATTTTTATTTGAGGATTTTTGCAGACATCAGACAATAAATCTCCTTCGGATCCTTTTTAAATTATTAAGGAAGGTAGCTCTTTTCATTCAGTTTTGAATAATAGCAAGACTGAAACATAAGAAGTCAGTGTTGGCCTAAATTCACTTCTTCGGGCTGGTGGGAAGTGGACCCACTTCCAGAATAGAATCAGGTTGTCTGGTTGAAATCCAGATACCTTGTGATTCTCCACTCCAGTGAGGTTGTTCCCAGTAGTATATTAGGCAGGACTCCAGGGGTGGGAGACCAGTGTTCTCTAACAAGATCAGAACTGTAAGAGCTGATTAGACCCGCGAGATGGAGCAGGAGTGGATAATGAGTAGTCGAGAGGTCAGTTAGGTGCTATTGTGTTCCCGGGCCTGCGTTTCGGAAGCAAGAAGGCACTCAGTGAAATGAAAATGTAACCCATTTAGTGTTGATGAAATGACATTCTTATGTTTGCAATCCATTAGTAATCTGTGGATCTCGGTGCTCCTTGGAAGCTCAGAGGCCAGCTACGTACATGGAATGATGAATTTTGTAGATGTCGGTGCAGTAGACTAGGATTTGTGGATCCAGAGATCAGTGCCCTCCTTTCTGTCGCCATCCTCTGCCATCAGTATGTGCTTCCAACGCACACTGTGGGCACAGCATGGTCTTAGGCCCGGATGATTTTGTCTCCCTAGCATCTGATACAGAATTGGTACTCGGAGGAGTTTGTTGAATGCTTCAACGTATGAATGAATTAACGTGTACACGAAGGCAGATGAGGACTGTTCCTGGGCCGCAGTTTCCCCATCTCAAAAATAAAAATAAGTTGGACCTTTACAGGGCCAACCTTGAACTCCTCCATCCCCGCACTTTTGGAAAGGTAGAAATGCTGGCTTGCACATTATTGGGAAATGTTTTAGTCTTTGCATTAGCTGGAGTGTAGGTAGAATCATGGCCTCTTTTTGTTCTAGTAGGATTCATTGGGCAAATAACCTGAACTACAATCTATGGCCCCATTCCTGTGCCATCGTTATGCTTTGATTATCTCTATTCCTGCTATACTCATCACCAATTAGAGGGAAGAGAACGGCAACGATGAGGAATTTGGGATTATAAGGCATTTATGCTTACGTGGCACATGGGATCTGTACCATGTGTTTTGTGAGGTACAGGGGAATTGATTCGGTCTAAAAAAAAAATCCTAAAATATTTTTGAGGTAACAGAATGTTGTGGAAAGAAAAGAGATTGGGCTTTGTATCCAGACAGATCTTCTTTTTTTTTTTTTTCCCAAGACTTTATTTTTTTTTAATTTTCAAGATTTTTTGTATTTATTTAAGAGAAATAAAGAGCGTGAGTGGGGGGAGTGCGGGGAGGCAGGGGCGGTGGGAGAAGCAGACTCCCCGCTGAGCAGGGAGGCTGACTTGATCCCAGGCCTCCAGGATCATGATCTGAGCCAGAGGTAGACAGTTAAGCAACTGAGCCACCCAGGCGCCCCAGACAGACCCTCCTGAATTCTATCTAGGGGTGATTGCAATCCAGCTACTTAACTTGCCCGAGCATAGCTTTTCTTTTGACCACAGGGAAGTCTGGCTACAGCAAAGTGCCTAGCACATCATTGATTCATAGCTTCTCCTCTTCTGACCGCTATTTAGGTCAATGCTTAGGGGTATCTTTGCGCAGACCTCAGTTGACAGCTAAGGTAGTATGTGTGATAAAAACAATACACGACACGTGATCATAACTCTAGGACATCAGGGCCCCTTTAGAAGTTCATCTTTAAAAGGACATGGCGTGGGGTGCCTGGGTGGCTGCCTTCGGCTCAGGTCTTGATCTCAGGGTCCTGGGATCAAGCCCTGAGTCGGGCTTTCTGCTCAGCAGGGACCCTGCTTCCCCCCCTCTCTCTGCCTTTCTGCCTACTTGTGATCTCTCTCTGTCAAATAAATAAATAAAATCTTTAAAAAATAAAAAAAATAAACAAATATAAAAGTACAGGGCGCGATCATTTGTGCTTTATGAGCTAACCCAAAAGGATCCTTCTCCTGGAGAATCTGACCCAAGCCCAGTGACCCAGAGTGGCAGACCCACACCCCTGGAGCGTCTGCTTCATCTTTTTTACCTCGTTCTCATTCTGGGTCTGAATATCTGTAACCTTACTTGGGATCGGCATAAACACGCCTGTGTGATCCAAGGGCTTCCGTGAACAGTTGCCCCGGTCGTAAACACAGGCCGTGTCTCACGCATGGCAGGTACTAGAACCTGTATGGATGCAGGATGCAGAGTGGGAGGCAGAGAGGAATTACGTTAGCTTTGTTTTTCCATCTGTGCCTTTGGAGTCCGGGGCTCCAGCTGTCTCCTGGCTTGAGTTCATGCCCTGGCAGGATTCTGGGTGCTTGCTTCCAGACTACTGTTTGGGATCTTCTGTTGAAAGTAGGATCTTAATGAGGAACTGAGCCCCTGCTGTGGAGCTATGGTGCTTTCTGCTTTGTCCTGGTGAGTGGGCTCAGGGGGTGTTGGGGTCTGGAGGGTGGGCTGGGCTTGCGCCCCAGGGTCTTGAAGCTGCAGGATGGGGAAGGCAGACCATCTCCTTTCCTCTTTGGCGACTTCCTTTGCCCGCTCCTCTTCTCCGCTTGGTGATTATTAAGTCCCAGCGGAAGGTCATGAGTGGTAGCCTGGATGGCAAAAGAGTGAGTGCTTCTTAGCCGAGGTACGAATCACATTTCCTACTCAGGGAGGAAGGAGGGGGATGGACCGTATTTATCGTCATTTGTTCAGATGTTTTCAGAAGTGCAATTCCTTCCCCGCCTCCTTCAATTATAAGGGTAATACGTGTTCATGGTGTTTGTGTCAGAAAAAATAGAAAAGCATCAAGAAGGAAAAAAAAATCACTCAACTTCCAGCAACGGGAGGTAACCCCATTGACACGTAGGTGTATTTCCTTCTTTTTAAGCATAGTTTTTACCTGCTTGAAATACTATTGTATATATAATTTCAAACCTTGGGCTTTCTCTGGAAATTTTAATATAAACAAATACTCATATTATCAGAATCTAAAAACGATTTTATAAACCCTGAGAAGGCAGTGGATGGGTGTAGATGGTTTCCTATTAAATTCTCAGTGCCCAGCAAATAGGTATTTGTTGAATAAAATGAACAGTGGTATTCTAACGTATGGATGTTCAGTATTCTAGTGAATAATATTGACATTTCCAATTTGTTTTCTTTTATACGTAATACGTCAGCCATCATCAATGGTATAACACAATTCTTTTATCCTTCTGATTATTTTCTTCTGCTAGATTCCCAGAAGTGTAATTACACACTCAGTCAAAGAGGTATGAGCATTTTTAAAGTTCTTGGAACGTATAACACAAATTGCTTTCCAGAAAGATTGTGTTAATTTATACTTCCACAAGAAGTACGTGAGAGGCACATTTCACTGTTCCCTGGGCAGATAGTGAGGTAACAGAGACATCAAGGGCCACTTAGGCAGCTCCATCCATCTGGAGGACGGACAAGAGCAACTTTCAGTGAATTGAGGGGCATGTGTTTTTTAATAGGATCTGAAGAGTGAAAAGTGCCAGGTATTTACTTACTTACTTACTTTATTTATTTATTGTAATTTTATTTTTTTCAGTGTTCCAAGATTCCTTGTTTATGCACTCCACCCAGTGCTCCATGCAATCCATGCCTCTTTAATACCCACCACCAGGCTCCCCCAACCCCCCACCCCTCTCCCCTCCAAAACCCTCCATTTGTTTCGAGTGCCATGTACTTTAATTCAAAAATCCAGTAAGTGCAAACTGGAGCTCAGAGTAGAGGGGGAGAAAAAATCCCTGTTACAGAAACTAAAATATAAAGCTTGCTCAAGGGACCGAATGGCCAGCCCCCAAAAGCCTCAGAGAGGAGCCTCCCTGCTAGGAGCTGGCAGTAACTTGTCTGCCTTCACCACTCAGTGTCAAGCACTTGGACGTGGATCGGACTCATGCCAAACTCTCTGGGTGACACTAATCCCTGATTTAATTACCCTTGACAGTGTGTGATGGGCCTTAACGAGCCAGGGTCCCTAATGAGCTACATCTTGGGGTTTTAGAGCATTACCTGAAAGGCGTGGCCCCCATCCAGGCTAACTTTGGTGGATGCAGAAAGCCAGCTCCCAGCTCAGGGACCTCAGTGGTCCTGACAGAGCAGCATCGGACGACCTGCGGAGTATGCTTCTAAGTGGGGAGATGACACGTGATATTTCCCCGGCCCTAAATCATTAGAAAGGAAGAACTGCAGGGACGATTTTAAGAGTGTCGGCATGATGTGGGTGCCCTGCTTCTTTTTCTGCCACTCCAGCACCTTCCTGGGGACAAGGACTAGTTTTGCTTTTATGCTATCCATTTGAAGCCTCCTTATTGGCGTGCCATAGGGCTGGGGTGGGAGGGTGTGCCCGCCGAGGGAGGGATGGCCTAACCTTAGAACCAGGGTCACACAGACCACCCTGTCCAACATGGAACAAGGTTTATCTCTGTTAAACGAGGTGAGATTACCGTTTGGTATAAGGAGCTTCAACCAGACTAGACAGTAGAAAAACAGAGGATCAAATGAATTTGAAAAAGTAGATGAATTTACAAAGTAAGCTTTAGCCACGAAGAAGATTGTCTATTCATAAGTTCTGTGACCTTGGAACAAGTTGTTAACCTTTGTGAGCCTCTTCCCTCATTTATGAAACACAGATAATAGTGTTCCCCTTCGCAGGACTCTTGCTAACATTAAGAGACGGAAGGCTCAAAGAAGAGACTAGAAAAGGCCTTTAGCGCCTCCTCGGGGCTCCAGTAATGGCCGGTGCTTTGTTGGTGGTGTTAAGTTCTTACTATTTTCCTGTTCTTTCTTTTACTCCGCTTTTTCCTCAGGTGCACACGTTACAGAGACACTCTGAGTCCCAGGCTGAGGAAGATTTGGGTGGGCGGTGCCTCTAGGTCTGGGAGCAACATAGATCCTTACAGCCTGCCACCTTCTCAGTGGGTTCCTAGGGTCCTGTGGAAGCTGTTCTCAAGTCTTATATCTGCATGTTCCCCTTGCCTAAACTAGTCTTCTGCCCTTAAACTGATTTGAGTTTGACCTTAACGCTATAATCATCTCAACCATTTATGTCTGGTCCTTAACACCCGGGATAGGAATTTCTTAGTTGGAATTCACATCGACTTGTTCTGGGAACTTAATGATTAAACAGCCCCGGAATTTATACCTTTATCCCTTACACATGTTTCCTGAGAATTTTTTACGTTGCTGTGTTTTCCCCGGGAGAATAATCCCACCATCTGATGAAACCTGGCATCTCCATCTACTGATGTCAGTGATGAGCTCACTGACCTGGGCTTAAAGCCCGGGTAATCCTCATGATGGCACCATCCTTCCTTGGAGCTCATCTGCACCTTTGACCACCAGAGTCCAATTCTCTAATCTTAAAAAGCATACTTCTTTTTTGACTATTTATCATATTCCTATTTCATGCTGATAAGAAATTCCAACCCTCATATCCTATTCAGAGCAGAGATAAGTGATTGCTATGTCCTAAGGCCAGTGGCTGGTCCAGATGTTGCTGGGTTAGGTTGCTAGTTCTACCGACTTCTCCAGTTTCTCTTCGATCCATTGGATAAAATTAAACAACTCTTTGCCCCCACAGGGGGTTAGTCTTTTAGATTCTTGTCTAATATCCAAGAACATGCACAGTCGAAATCACAGAAGGGAAGTCATGGTATCACAGCTGTTTCTTCTAGATTTCAGTTGGGGAGTTCCTTAGAGAGCTCATATTTGGTGCTTGTGTGCCCCGATCGTATGCACAGCTTCAGAAATAGCAGCGGTCCTGTGACTTCCTCAACTTGAGGGTAAGAATAATTTTTAGAATTGTGGGCTTTTTCAAAAGGAACTTGTTTGGCTGCAGAAAACAATGTATGGCGGATATGAGGGTAAACATTCCAACTTTCTAATGTTAAACTTTGACTTTTGATTAAATTAAATATTATTTTGTGTGTGGCTTGCAGTCTTTGAATTCAGCAGAGAAAGGTTAGTTCCAGGCACAGAATCCTTCTCCTGTAGTCAGAAGGTTTGGGGTGAGTAGAGCCTGCAGAGGTAAGAAAGAATCTCTGCAGAGGTTGTGAAATGGGTGCCTTCTGGGCGCCTGGGTGGCTCAGTGGGTTAAAGCCTCTGCCTTCAGCTCAGGTCATGGTCTCAGGGTTCTGGGATCGAGCCCCACATCAAGCTCTCTGCTCAGCGGGGAGCCTGCTTCCCCCTCTCTCTCTGCCTGTCTCTCTGCCTACTTGTGATCTCTCTCTGTCAAATAAATAAATAAAATCTTAAAAAAAAAAGAAATGGGTGCCTTCCTATTTTCTTCTTTAATACTGTACTTTAAGTTATGACTCCTCTTTAGAAAGGTATTTTTTTGCTCAGATTCATCTAATGACAAGACCTTTTGTGAATAATCTTTAAGTCCCTGTAGGGTTATAACTAAGAAATAATGAAGGGCCCCAAACCTTTGCTGCTTTTCAGGAAGGTTGAATTTATATTATTGTTGTTCTATTATTATTATTATTATTTTATCAGACTCTGATGATTGCTTCACTGGGGCACTGCGAGTTACAATTTGTAAAGAAATCGCATCTTTCTGGGAAAAAAGGTCATTTTCTGTTGGTGCATAAGTTGACATGAAAAATTGCACCGACAGCAAACATTTATGTTTCGAATCATATGCATACAGGATGTGGGTGACCTGACAAACTGTTTAAATAAATCATCAAAATGGGATGCCATCCATCCGGCAGTATTGAAAGAACTTGAGAGTGAAATTGTAAAAATGAGGGCCAGATGTGTCAGATGGGTCCTGGAGGAGGAAAGGGACTCGCCGGAAGGCCTGTTCACTATCAGAGACACCGAGGAAATGCAGAAGGGACCCCCCCCCCCCGCCCGACTCCCAGGCCCTCATATCACCGTTCCATTGCCAGAAAGAGGTAAAGCACATGTTCAGAGAGAGTCATGGCAGGTCTACAAAACCACAGCCAAAGTTGGAGAATGGTATGGCTGTTAGGATCTTGGGCTTTGAACCCAGACACAGTGGGTCAGACGTGAGGAAGCTGTTTGGATGTGGAGAAGGTACGGGGTGTGGGTAGAAGAGTGGAAAATGCAGTGACGAGGGTGAGGAACGGGCTTCATTGTCAAGGAAAGCGATAAATGGGTGCTTCTCGGAATAAAAATCATTAACCGAGGGGTCTTCTAGAAACCACTACTTCAAAATTTTTAATTTAACATTTTAATATTTTTATAGAAGAGAGAGGCCATAATGAAATTTCTTTAGTGTGCATCGACATTAAAGTCTTCCACACAAAGGAATGTCAGGCCAACAGAAATAAATTTCAGAAATATTGCCGGAGATGAGATGAGGGAGTTAAAAGATAACTTTTGTAAAGAATTAAAGCTTCATTCTTTGCTCCCCGGATGACCGTGGCCTATCTGCCCAAAGTTTGTCTGGTGGTTCAAGCAACTGTTTACTCTTGTTAATGCCTTCGTTGCTTGCTGTTTGTGTTATTTATTTGGCATGGAGCATACGTTGGCTTTAAAATGTTATGTACGTTTTTCCATTTATGTCTCGAATTTCCAGTCACATTGTCTCTTTTATTCTGGTATCACTAGATCCTTAAGAAGCCCTTAATGGTATTCTTGATGATTACCTTGGCCCAGTTTCCCTGGAAATTGGCACCTAAGGAATAAGTTTTGATGATCGATTTGCAAGGCATGGGCCACAAAAGCAAAGAGAAAGGGCAGTGAAAGGGAAGGATGAGAAGACTTACTTGATGATGCATTATGGTAATGGCCTTGCTTTGTGACACCAGCAAGAAGACACAACAGGTCACTTGATAGAGACATTTGGCTCTGCCAAATGGGAAATCTGTGGACAGAGCCGTACCACACTTTGCGGGAGTCCAGGGAAGTGGGGAAGGACAGATCATTTAGCTGCCTGGCTCCTTCTCTGTCTCCCCTTGGTCCAAGTCTGCACCAGAGAAGTTTCCTCCTCTGTGCTTCTGGATTGTATTGACTGGCAGCTGCAGCGGCCACTCAGCAAGTCAGATATAAAACCCCAACGAGTGGTGCTGCATCTGACCCCGAAGTTGCTGGTGAAGCCTAGACTCAAGGGGTCCAGCTGATTGTCCTGGTTGGATGTCCCCAACCAAGGGGGTAGTCTGTCACTCCCAGGCAGTAACTGGCTAGCCCCACATTGGCTGAGGTCAGTTCATCAGTCCCAGAGACAGCTGAGGGTCCTGGAGGGCCATGAGACCAGGGGAATCAGACAGAGCTCAAAAGACAATCTGATAGGAGGAGGAGGAAGAGGAGAAGGAGGGGAGGGAGAGTTAAAGAAGCACTGCCACCAAGAAACAGAGCTAAGAAAGCACCTGAAGAGGTCATGGAGAACCAACAACAAACAGAGGAAATTTTCATGTAAGGCTAAGTCCAACGTTCTTTATTTTTTAAAAGTTATTTATTTATTTATTTATTTAAAAGATTTTATTTATTTATTTGACAGAGAGAGATCACAAGTAGGCAGAGAAGCAGGCAGAGAGAGAGGAGGAAGCAGGCTCCCCGCTGAGCAGAGAGCCCGATGCGGGACTCGATCCCAGGACCCTGGGATCATGACCTGAGCCGAAGGCAGAGGCTTTAACCCACCGAGCCACCCAGGCGCCCCCCAACATTCTTTAAAGAGGCGAGGGCCAAGAGAAGTTCTAACTAAATGAATATAGACTTGTTCACAACGTCTTGGACTATTACAAATAAGGGGCATTCTTTGGATCTTGAAAGAGAGACTTAATTTGGGAGAAATGAAGGGGATGTTATCATTACTAAGTAGTGTGGGCTGCAGACTCACAGAATGTGTCACCCTTAGCAGTGATACTGTGAGAAAGTACAAATTGGGGGGCACCTGGGTGACTCAGTTGGTTGGGCGACTGCCTTCGGCTCCGGTCATGATCCTGGAGTCCCGGGATCGAGTCCCGCATCGGGCTCTCTGCTCAGCGGGGAGTCTTTCTCCTGATGACCTCTCTCCTCTCTCCTCTCATGCTCTCTCTCTCTCTCTAATAAATAAATAAATAAAATCCTTTTAAAAAAAAAAGGAAAATACAGATTGGTTGATGAATAATTTAGGGAACTTTATAGTTTATGGAGCCGTAATCGGCTCCTAAGAGGAAATTAGGGTGTTTTGGGTACTAACCCTAACCTTTTGAGATTGAGATCAAAAAGACAGAAATGCCCTTCCTTTGATATCCTTGGTATCATTTTCAATGACCGAATCCTGCTCTGAATGGATCATTGGTCTGAGCCGATAGAGAGCGTTTTACCTGCCTCTTTTTATCATTAATATCCCTGGTAATTTCAGGCACTTTGCTTTCTTGCTGGGTGGTGTGGGGGAGGCCGTCAGAATCCTTGTCTCCAGATCTACCTGGGCATCCCTCCTTCCCCCAGAGGGACTTGTGTTCACTGTAGGGCTTTCTCCGACTGAGTACACAGTCTGTTAGCATTACAGTCTGCTCTCCAAACCAGTGGGGAATTAAATGGGCAGTCAATCTACTGGATCTTTGCAGAGTCATTTGAAACACAAATATAATGAGATACATTAGTTTCTTCATCCTCATTCAGTACTCTTGTTCTTAGCCTTAGTTAATCTCTATACTTGGGTTTCCTTCTCTCTCTATTTATCCAAATCTGTGCGCTGAAAGCCTTCGGCCAATTCTCATTTCTCTACAAAACCTTCGCTGACCACTTCATTCTTCGTGGCCTTTCACGGTTTTAAATCATTTGACATTTATTGTCTTTATCATAAATACTCAGCTTTATACCGTCTTGAACTGGTTGCTAATCACTTTGTTTGTACTCAGGTCACGTCGCTCAAACTAGATTTTAAACCCTTTTAAACCCCTGAGTGTGGTCTCCTATACTTTCAGGTTCCCTGGTTTTTAGCACAATTCCAGGCACCTGGGTGACCTGGACCAACACCTGCTCAGTGACAGGCGGGCAGGGGAAAGGAACACGTGTGTCCTGCTGTCCAGACTCAGGACAGTGGGCAGCTCTCCGTAGCCCCCCGTGAAAACGTTTTCCTCTTTGCTGTTGGATAATGAAAGCTGTCTTTAATTTTCACGGAGAGTAATAAAAATTACTGCCCCTTTTAGTGGTGCTAACTCTCTCCCACTCCTCCTCCTCCTCTTCTATCAAAACATGCCAGTGAATCCTAAAGACCTCCTAATTGATAATAAAGAGAACTTAATCTCCTACCTGATATTAAAAAAGGATTTGCCTTCCCTGTCTTTGTCCTCTGGTTCCTCTGGGCAGTGGTTTCTGTGGTAGCTGTCAGCAGAATGCTTCAGGCCATATACATCAGATACAGAAATCTATCATCACGACGCCCCAAGCTCCAATCCGAAGTGATGCAGCAGAATTTAGCTGAACCAGCATCCACTGCCCACGTACCCCCTCACCAAACCTGTGGTGGGGTCTCCAGGATCTTTGTTTTCTCTCTCCTGGAGAGGATTTTTTTTTTTTTTTAAGATTTTATTTATTTATTGGAGACAGAGAGAAATAACAAGAGAGAGCCCAAGCCAGGGGTGGGGTGGGGATCATGGTGGGTACGGGGGAGGGGGCAGAGAGAGACAATGATGCAGGGCTCAGTCCTAGGACCCAGGACCCAGAGATCATGACCTGAGCTGAAGGCAGAGGCTTAACCGACTGAGCCACTCAGGCACCCCCCTCTCTCCTGGAGAGAATTTTGAAGGGATTCATCAGCAGTAGGAGGCAGAGAAAAGACTTGGAACAAGAATGACTTGAACAGGGGTACCTGGGTGGCTCAGTTGTTAAGCATCTGCCTTCGACTCAGGTCATGATCCCGGGGTCCTGGGATCGAGCCCTGCATCAGGCTCCCTGCTTCGTGGGAAGCCTGCTTCTCCCTCCCATCCCCCTGCTTGTGTTCCCTCTCTTGCTGTGTCTCTCTCTATGTCAAATAAATAAATAAAATCTTAAAAAAAAAAAAAAGAATGACTTGAGTAGTTTGGCCTGGAACATGCCCCTGAACTTCCGTCAGCCTTCCAGATGCTTCTTGAGAGGGTGAGCTGAAATCACATAAACACACAGGCAAGGGAGAGGAGTTGGGGTTCCGTTGCTCCCTGCTTTAAGCTAAGGCGTTCCCTGGAACAGGGAATGAGAGCCTTGTGCTTCTTAGAAAGAGGACTGTGGTGTCCACGGGAGGGAGAGGCCAGCCCCCCAGTGGGCAGCGGCTCCCAAAGTCTTACTGTAATCAGATGCGCAGCTAAAAGGCTTCCTCGAAAACATCCCCATCGGAGAGAACAAAATTAAATGCCCTTAAATCAAACCTTTTACACAATGGACCTGTCCTTTCCTAGGCAAGATGGAAACAGACTTGCAACTCTGGGGCTTAATTCTTTTACTTCTCACTGATCAGCTGCTGAACTCGGCTCTCTGCCTGGGGTGAGCTCACAAGTCGATCCCGAGGCCTCCCAGAGGTTTGGCTTTGCCAGCTGCTTGCCGTGCCACCGGCCAAGATGTAATGAGCTCGCAGAGTCGGGATGGGTGAGATGCAGCTGGAGCTGAGTGGCTGTTGTCTGTCTGTCTGCTGTGGAGAACCCTGAACTCCTCAAAGAGAGGAAGAAGGAGCCCATGGGTCACTTGGAGCCCGCAGGGATGGGATGAGCGTGGGGCATGGAGCGGGAACCGAGAGTGCATGTTTTGTGACCCGTGATTGTCATTTTGGGGGATGTTAGCTTATGGTTATATATTTTGGAGCCTCTGCTGTCCCCTTCATCCACAAAAGGGGGAAGTAGTATGTACCCGTCTTCTTCCATGGGATTCTGATGAGAAGCAAATACTCTGGTGTTTTCGCAAGAACTCAGTAAACCACAAAAATGGTGGGCAGTTGTTGGGTCTTAATTGTCAATAGTAGAAATAAAAGTCCAATAAGGATTATTATTTGGTTAATCTCTCCCTTTTTAAAGATTTTATTTATTTATTTGACAGAGAGATGACAAGCAGGCAGAGAGGCAGGCAGAGAGAGAGGAAGGGAAGCAGGCTCCCCGCTGAGCAGAGAGCCCGATGTGGGGCTTGATCCCAGGACCTCGAGATCATGACCTGAGCTGAAGGCAGAGGCTTTAACACACTGAGCCACCCAGGAACCCGCCCCTCTCCCTTTTTAAATGAAGGCTTTGGAAATGTTTGTGTTAACCTTCCGTGTTTTCCATTGACTGGTGGAATGAAGCCAGACCCTGTACGGTGAGGGCCTGCTCTTAATGGATTCTACTCAGCGATTACTGGTTTCCTAGACTTCCATTCTGAGGCCTGGCAGGAGATTGGACTTCTTCACCCTGCCTGGTGACCAACCCTGTGGGCAAGCCCAGCTGCATGTGGCTTATGTTCCCTGGGGTGTTGAGAGGTACCCTAGCCTTGAAGCTGGTGCTCTGGGGGGTGGTTCGGCCATGACAATCCCCAGAGGGAAGAAGGATCCAGAAGAGGCTGTGCAGTGCAGTGTTTTGAGTCTAACTCACTATCTCAGGGGATCTTCTCTCTGTCTTTTCCGTAATTTACGGCAAGTGGCTCAGAAGACCTTTTAGATCTTGGGCATTTCTGCCTCCCGTTCTTTGAAATAAGGAGGGTAATTCCAGTCACCTCCCTTGCGGGAATGCAGCAAGTTTGATGAGTTAGGTAATGTCTGGACGGAACTCTGGCCACTGTGAAGTACAAAGAGTAGGGTGTCCAAATGCGAGTCCCCGAGTGGTGACATGGGTGATCACGTCAGCTGCTCCCCAGCGGAGGCCCAGCCTTGCCAGCAGGAATCTGAGCTGGGTGTGGGGCGGTGGGCTGGCTAAGGAGGGTGGACGGGAAGGGGAGATATGGGAGCGCCCCCGTTTCGCTCCTTCGGAGTCCTCTCACTGGCCTTGTTGGCCAGGCAGATGGAGGCCCGGCCCGGCCGCCGCATTCCAGCACCAGTCACATGGCTGGTCACATGGAGCTGTCATGGCTCTGCTAACATGTCCCCAGATACTATGACTAATCGAGTTGACAGGAAGCAAAAACAGTTCCACTCTCCGAATTCCGTCTTCGTGGCACCGTGCTCTGCCTCTCGAAGAGCAGGGGAGCGTGGCTCCCGCCTCTTCCAGTCCCGTCTCCCTGGGGCCCCAAGCCTCTGCCCGTCCACGTTAATGCGCGGGGCTTCGTGTCCGTCCCTCGGTAGCGCGGGGCTTACCCTCGCTACCTCCTTGTTGCAGCTCGTTTGAAAAACCACTTTGGCAGGAGGAGAATGGGATTTGGCAGGTAACAGTAGGGTCCCCATCGATCTCTTTTTTTAACCCGGTAACCCCAAAGTGTTTCAGCTCACGGCAGAACTTCCTTCCCTCGGCGTCGATACCTCTGCTGGAGCCAAGAAAGGAAGCTGCCAGCTCTGTGCTACGTGGGTCAGGAGGGCCTCTCTTCTGCTTGCACCTGCTTTGACCCTGTTGACAACATCCCTGAGTCTTCCCTCCCACCGTCACGGCCGCTGGTCCGCTTCTCCCACCAGTATGCCTCTAGCCTTGGCACTTGACACATTCGCCTTCCCTCCAGGGTCAAAGCCGGGTCTTCCACTGTGAAACTCAGGCAAGACGGTGGGGCACACGGAGACACCCAGAAGCCTCTCTTTTTCCTAATTTCAGGGCCTCTTAGATCAGTGAGTCATGTGTAATGAGAGAGCTCACAAAAGCCTGAAGGAGTTAGCAGGAGGGAAGGAGCTAATTCTTACAGGCCACTTTTTTTTTTTTTTTTTTTTTTATGCAGAGGGTCGTGAAATGCTATTCCCCTTCATTTTCAGCCCAAACCCCATAAAGCATATGAGCAGAGAGATGAGAAACTTGAGGCTCATAAAAACCAGTGACTTGCCCACCATCACACAGCATCAATGGGCAGGTGCCGACTGCTAAGGGCACACCCTCCTCCCTCTGCCCACATGCCTCCCCGGATACTCTCTTCCTGCCTTGACGTCCACGCGGGCCATCCTTGCATTTCCCTGCTGAGCATATGGACTGCGTATCACTTGGTCAGCATCACTGGTCTCGGTTCCAGGGGCATAGATTCTTCAGTCTTTTACTCGGTGTCCTTCCTATAAGGCAGCCAGTGTTCTCACCTTCCCAAGAGTATGATGATGTCTGGTGGTCCTGGCTCTGAGTCCCCATCAAAATCTGAAACCTTTTATCCTCATAAAGCTCACCCATCGTTTGCATGGTGCGGAAGGTCAGCTTGGATGTTCTGGCCCTGGCAAGGCTGCAATCATAAATAAAAGCAGAAACGGGGTTTTGAAATCACAAGTCTTTAGGTTCCCCTGGGATGAAAGTGTTCTACACGTGCAAGTCACCTCTGTTTCCGAAGCTCGGTCTATGGCAGCGTGAGGCACAAGAGGTGGGACGACCAGAAGAGATCTTAGCATTAGATCTCCTGAGCTCAGTTCAGAAGAGAGAGAGGCCCTTGCTCGGGATCCTGGAGACATAGTCAGGATCCTGTGCCGGGGTGGCGTCTGCATCCCAAGCAGCTGGACAGGGCACATCGTCTGGCTGAAGCTTTCTTGCGGTGGCTGGACTTACTTGCAGGAAAGCTGAGGCAAATACCGATGCGGCCAGAAAAACTGCAAGACACAGCCGGTGTACGTGAGACAGGAAAGGCTGAAACTCATTATAGAAGAAAGTGCTGTCTTTTTTGCAATGGAGGACACTCCTTGTGTCTGGGAGTCATGAATATTGCATCAAAAGAAGACGCTTATTTAGAAAAAGGAAAAAGAAACCCAGAAGCCCGGAGAATTAAATAACTCCTGGGAACTAGCCTTAGGAAGGTCTTTTCAGTTTGATTGTGGAAGTAAATTTCTGTCAGGGTTTTGCCTTGGATTTTGAGCTTTGTGTGAAGTCAGATCAAGAAAAGCCCTTTGGGATGCCCAAGGTGAGGAGAAAGCCCTTTGTGAAAAGATGGCAGCCAGCGAGTCCAGAACCAGTGGGGCGCAGGGCACCCATCAGCCTTCTCCATGCTCGTTTTCTATACTCTTTTTGTGTAAAATGTCCCAATGCTTAAATCTCCCCAGCGTAGTGGAGGGTGTTTTAAATTGAGTCTCATTGTGGCAGCTCTGCATTCTAATACTTCAGTGAAATATCAAGTAATCACACAAACATACTTCGAGGGGGCTTTCCAGCGTGAGATCAGATGGGAGCTGCTCTGCAGCTCTGTTTTCCAGCTCTGAGGCCACTTTGCTGCCCTTTCTGTTGTAGACTGCAGCAAATAACCCTCAGCAAAACGTTCCTGCTTTCTGGTGCCACATAGAACAGAGAGCTGTTTCCTGGATTATTTATCAGCTCTTTGACCGTGACTCTAGCAGGCAGAGCAAGGCACCTGGCTCTGTATTGGGTGGTGGTGCGGGCGGGGGGGGGATGACAGCCTCTTTCAACAGCTTCCCCCACATCAGCCCTATTTCTTGCCCTGCTATTTTAGGACAGAGGGAAGGCCTCTGCTGTTGACAGTCATCAAGAAGAGGCGGGTTGTTAACGGACACGCTTGGAGCAGTTCTCTGTGATATTGAGAATGAGGCAAAGTGAAGGAGGGGAGCAGTAATAACAACAAAAGGCAAAAGGAAAGGCAAAGAAGGCAGTAAAAATAGTCCGGAGCTAAATCTGCATTGTTCTGTGTGAGCCAGGCCATTCCAGCGGTATATGGAATTCTAGGAGACCTGGGTCCCAGGACTCAGCTGGTGTTGGCTTTCATGTTGCTCAAAGGAGTGAAAGGTTTGGGAGAAAAGAAGGAGGGGAGGGGGAACCAAAATCCCCTTTGCATTTCTGTAGCTTCTTTTGAGTTGAGAAGGACTCTTTAGCCAGAGCTTCCATCCAGAACCTTGTTTCCATGGCAACCCCTTGCAGCCTGCAAAACTGTGACGGCCCATTCTGGACCTAGTGTTGCTGAACCAGAAAATGGAAGAGGAGAAGTTTTGTTTCCTGGATTATTAGCATGAGCTGGATACACAGAGAGGTGGGCAGGAATCTGTGTGTTCATTCAGCAGCAAATGTTGTCTTTCTTCTTTGACCTTAGACATGAATTCTATGCATTTATTTAGCATTTACTATGCACACTGGTTAGGTTCTGGGGATACAAGAGGGGGAATCAGATCTAGTCCTTGACATTGATGAGCTGCTGGCTTGGGTGTTGGGGGGCTGGTGACCACACCATGAGCTCTGTGCCACAGAACCTTTCTGGGCTGGTGTTTCACTGGTGCGGAGGAGGGTGTAGCTGGCTTTGACAATGTTGGGAAGGCTTCCCAACCAAGAGAACATTAAAGAATTAAAAAAAAAAAAGGAGTGAGTGGGAGTTTTCCAGGTGGAGATGTGAGGAGCAGGGAATCCCCTTGGGAATAACATCTATGAAGTGGAAAATAAAGCAAATTATGGTTTTGTTTTTTGACATGTCCCTGAGACTCCCTGCCCCCCAGGACATCCTGCTGGTTCTGGAGCTTCTCCCCAGCAGCTGCTGAAGGCTCTAGCTGCAGCCTTGCCATTCTGAGTTGATGTAGTCTGGGGATTGGCAGTGTTACACCAGCCCTCCTGGGACTTTGACCTGTACGCGTGCCTTAAGAGACACATGCATTTCTAACATTATGTGGAAATACAATACGGGCAAATCAAATGCCATTGCGGTGGGGGCGGGGGTGCTCAGAGGTGGGTCAGGGCTCATTTTTAAAGCTTATAATTAAATATTTGAAAAATCTTTTGTTCGGGGATTAGCATACTTTCTTCTTAAGACTCTTCATGTAATATGCTTTTTTTGGAAGAGACGTGTACCTGGTCTGAACTAGCTAAGTGGTCTTTATCTAGCTGGCTTCTTCATGCTCCTGGGGACATGTTAATTTGCATATTGACGCCAAGAGTGTAAAGATAAATTACTTCTTTCAGAGTGCTGGAGAGGAAGGCCCACCTCGGTAATGTTCCACAGAACCCCCTCGGATCAGTGCCAGTCATCCTGTGAACACTCCATGCATATTAATTGGTGATAATTGAAAAGTAACACCCATCATCCTGAAAGAAGAAAATTGCCTCAACTGATTGCACTTTTATATGAAGATTTTCCTTATTACCTAGATTCACTAAATAATCAGATTGTCGTTATCATCCTCAATTATTACCACTCATATAGAGTCTTTTATTCATTCATTCAACAGCCATGTCCAAAGCAACGTGGTTGGGATAGAAATATGGAAAAAAAAAAAAAAGAACCAATAACTGAGCCCTATTCGTAAGAATCTTACAATTTACTGTGTTTGTGGAGGGGAGGGCGGGGATGTATATAAATTAATATGATGCAGAGCAGAAAGAAGGAATCGCTGTGTTTGTGTGTGTGTGTTCCTAGCACTGCGCCTCACGCATAACACATTTCGTAAGTGTAACATGATTGATAGGACAAATAAACATGCTGTAAAGATGCAGAGAAGAAATGATTCATTTTGATGGGTGTCCAGGGTTTTCGGGACAGAAAAGCTTTATAGAGGAAGTAACATTTATGTGGAAATTTCCAAGAGTGAGTGGTGTTCTGTAGATAAAGAGGAGAAGGGGTGAGGAGGCAGCCTGAGCAAGGCCAGGAGCTGGGATGGCGTGCAGTGTGCTTGGGGAATGGTAATGGCCCAGTGAGAAAGGGTACCGTGTGGGACCCCTGGAGATAGGACGCCTGATTTTGGATCTTGAACATCATCGTGCTTAGAAGTTTGGATTTTATTTTTATGGCGAGGAGGACGAGAAGTGAATAGCCGGGGAAGATTTGAGGAACAGCTTGATGCTATTAGTGTTTGTTCTTATTGTCTATGTGCTGCCTGAGGTGGGCTTTTTGTCTGCGTTGTTCACTCCTCCCAAGGGATTGACCTGGTGCCCAGTGTGCAGTAGGTCCTTGACAGATGACTCTACCAGGACCCTACCAGGGTTTGAGGACTTTATGTCTGGGGCTGATATGAAATTAAGGAAATGAGAAGGATTTCAGGCAGGAGATTCAAGGTGTAGAAAGTTTTTCCAGAAGTGCGAGAGAATACCTGTGAGACTGAAGTCGAGAAACACCAAGAAAGGAAAACTGGACATGAGAGGTTGAGGGTTGGATGTGGCCTCTGTATGTTTAAACAGCAGTGACAGGCCAGGATTGCCACCAACTAAGGCTCAGACCTCTGAGGGTAGGAGTGGCCTCTGGTGGGGGTCAGGGAGGGGAGTGGCTGAGTAGTGGGAGATGACTGCTTTGCTCTTGGAAAGGTTGAATTTGAGGTGCCTTTGGGGAATTCATGTGGACACTAGGGGAGCGGAGCTTGCTGTGGGCCAGGAGGACTGGAGGGAAAGATGTGCGGTCCAGAAGAGGCAGGTAATAAGTGAAGTTCAAGGATCGGGGCCTTATGCTTCCTGGGAAGGGAACCCAGAGCAAGCTGAAGGCCAGAATCCAAGGAAGGCTTGCATTCAATGGGTAGGAAGGTCAAAAACTTGAGAACTGGTGGGGAAGTGAGGGCTAAAATTAGGAAAACAGAGGGTCAAAGAAGTCAGAGAAGAGTGTTTTCTGATTGCTAATGTGAGCAAAGAACCCAGTTTGTTCAAAAATGAAGCAAGGTGAAGGCCAGTAAAAGCCCACTGGATTGGACAGCCCAGAGTACTAGTAATTAAAAAAAAAAAGAAGAAGAAGAGTGCTAGTAATTTCACTGGAATGGTAGAGGCAGAAGACCCTACAGGAAGTTAAAAGTGTTGGATGAGAAAATGGAGCACAAATGTAGACGGCTTTTTTAAGAAGTCTGGCAGTGAAGGGAAAGAAAGAACAGGGCTTTGTTTCAGGGGAAATCAGAGTTGCTGAAAGACATTATATTTGTTATGAAGGGAATTATGTTTGTGAGCCAGTGGGAAGGAAGCTGTTAGGTAAAGATTTAACAATCAACTCTTGGTTGTTTCCATAATATAGGAAAAGTATTTTGATTCTGAGAAAAGAGAAGACATGAGCTTTCATCTATGTGTACAATAATACATTGGAGCTCAATTTTAATGTGATAATGTCAAACACAATGCATAAAGATGATGTTTAGTCTTACTAATAATGATCATTTTGGCAGTCTACTTTTTTTTTTTTTTTTGTACAGAAAGAGGGCTGATTTCTGTAAATGCTGTGTGGTTGAAGAGGCAGTGGCATCACCATGTCTGTGCCTCTGTCCCCATTGCCTGGTGACGGCTACGTAGTACAAGAGGGATGGAAAGGCTTAGGAGATGTTGGGCATCCTAGGCATTACAGTATTTTGGAAGGTTATTGGGTCTTTTACCTTGTCCACTAGAAGATTCCCATGAAAAGTATTCCAGAATTAAACTGTCCTGCCCAAGTGAATGTGCCTGTAACTTACCATGGCAGTGGTATCAGTCCATATGAGAAGGGATCTCATGGAATTTCACGTGATTGTTCTTTGGACTATCAAGGGAGTAGAGCTGGCATCGAAACAAATGGGAAAGCATTTTTTCTTTCTTTCTTTTTTCTTAACCAAATAATACAGTCAAACAGAAGCAAGTAAATTTTTTTTAATCCCTTTCTTGAAGTTGAAGAGCTTGTCTTGGGTGGTCACAGTGCTGGGATAAAATGACTGCAATAGAAACACGAGGTTAGCAGAAATGTGAGCAGAGGTTTCTATACATTTCAAGGCCCCCCTCAGTTCAGGATCTAGAGACCACTGTGTTACACTGAGAAGAAGTGGACAAAATCTCTAATGGCAAGGTAGCAGATGCATAAACCATGGTGTATCTCTGAATTCATCCTGTGCTGTGGTTTAGTATATTCAGAAACATAGAGGAGGGCGCCTGGGTGGCTCAGTCGGTTAAGTGTCTGCCTTCGGCTCAGGTCATGCTCCCAGGGTCCTGGGTTGGAGTCCCATGTCAGGCTCCCTGCCCTGAGGGAGTCTGCTTCTCCCTCTGCCCCTCCTCCCACTTGTTCTCTCAGTCTTTCTCTCTCTTTATCTCAAATAAATAAAGAAAATTAAAAAAAAAAAAAAAGAAGGAAACCCAGTAACACGTCCAAGGGAAAATCCAGGATACAAATCTCTGTGTAGTGTGATACAGATTTTGTAAAATTAAATGTTGCCCATATAGGTACATTTGCATACAAAAAGACCCGAGGGAATATTCTGCCCCAGAAATATTAATGGTGATGGGATTATGAGTGATTATTTTTTCTCTTTATATTTTGATGTATTGCTGAGTTTTATGTAATGAGTATACTTTATTTTTATAATTGTAGAAGTTATTTGAGTTTGAACTTAAATATCACAAAAGGTGTAATTGCACCTAGGTTTCCTCTTATGTGTCTTTCTGTTTAATTTTCCACTCGAATAAGGGTCTAGGCTTGGAGGGCCTGATTGAATAACTCCTGTGGGCTCGTGTTTACAACCACACCTCAGTATGATTCAGAACAGGTTCTGTTTAGAGCAAATCACAACTGACCTGTTTCCCAGAAATTTCCCTGTGGGTGAAATGGGTGAGCACCGAGGCTGGGAAGACAGGGTGCTGCTCCGGGT